>MU682105.1:61025-118306 GCA_026770625.1 Nicotiana glauca | reverse complement strand
CCTTTTCACACCTATTCCCTGTGGGATTCGACCCCAACCTTGTTGGGTTATTATATTTGACATCAACCGCCTTACACGAATTAATAAAGTGTAATTTAAGCGTATCAATACCACACAACAAGGAATTTTATATGAGAATTGTGAATCTCTATTTAAAATGAGAATAGCAGGTACTACAAACAGTGGTTCTTCAAATGAAGCTGAAAGGATACAGCTTCCCTCTTATCAGAATATGAAGGTAGAAAACAACTTATATGTGCCAACAAATCGTAACTACATTGAGGCTCATAGTCGTGGTAATCAAGGAGGATATAATCAGATAGCTGTAGAACATCAACAACATTCTGAGACATCTCAAGCATCTATAGAAACTCAAATACAAGTGCAACCTCAACTTAGAAATTATGCAGAGGAAAACAACCTCCAGTATGGATGAAAGATTTTGTATCTCGAAATATCCATCAAGATGTTCGCTATTCTTTAAATAAGTACATCCGCTATGACAGAATATCTCCTAAGTATCAAGCATATGTTGCAGCAACTTCTTCAATCACTAAACCTACTAGTTACTCTCAAGCTATTCAGGATCCTAAGTGGATAGATGCTATGAATGAAGAAATAAAAGCACTAGAAAACAACCACACATGGGATATTGTAACACTACCAGAAGGTAAGAGGCCTATTGGATGTAAGTGGGCTTACAAAATCAAATAGAAAGCTTCAGGTGATATTGAGAGGTTTAAAGCTAGGCTAGTCGCTAAAGGATATATTCAAACTGAAGGAATTGATTATCAAGAAACATTTTCACCAGTAGTGAAAATGGTTACAGTGAGAACTGTATTAAGCATTGCAGCTTCAAAAAATGGTGTATACATCAGATGGATGTATACAATGCTTTTCTTCAAGGAGATTTACTAGATGAAATATATATGGAATTACCTCAGGGATTTAGAAGCCAGGGGGAGAATAAAGTATGTAGGCTTATTAAATCCCTATATGGACTTAAACAAGCTCCTAGAAAATGGAATATAAAGTTATGCGAGGCCCTTCATAAGTTCAACTTCAAACAAAGTCACTATGATCAGTCATTATTTATCAAAAGGACTATTGGAGGGATTGTTATTGTATTAGTCTATGTAGATGATCTACTAATCACAGGAGATAGCCTATCACTTATTGAAGAAACAAAGTTGTCATTACAGACTACTTTCAAGATGAAAGATCTGGGAGAGCTAAAGTTTTTCTTGGGAATTGAATTTGCTGCATCACAGGAAGGTATTGTAATGCATCAAAGGAAATTTGTCTTAGAGCTAATTTCAGAAGATGGACTTGCTGCAGCAAAACCAGTTGTAACTCCACTGATAGCAATGTGAAACTTACCTCTAAACAGTATGATGAATATACTGATCAAACAGGAAAATCAGCAGACAATGATCCACTGGTTGATCAAGTATCCGATCAAAGGTTGATAGGAAAACTTCTATATTTAACAGTAACAAGACAAGATATTGCATTTGGAGTTCAGACTCTAAGCCAGTTCCTACAGCAACAAAAAATATCTCATATGGAAGCTACCTTGAGAATTGTCAAATATATAAAGAATCAACCTAGTCAAGGAATCCTATAGTCTAGCGGTCAGATCAATACATTTACTGCATTTTATGATGCAGACTGGGCTGCATGTCCATTAACAAGAAAATCAGTCACAGGTTATTTTATCAAAGTTGGTGGTTCCTTGGTCTAATGGAAATAAAAAAACAGACTAATGTATCTCGAAGTTCTGCAGAAGCTGAGTGCAGAAGTTTAGCAACAACTGTTGCTGAGCTAATTTGGCTTCATGGATTATTAAAAGAGATGGAAGCTCAGATCAAATTTCCTATTAACATTCACAGTGATAGCAAGCAGCCATTCAAATAGCTGCTAATCATGTCTATCATGAAAGGACTAAGCACACTGAAACCGATTGTCATTTCGTGAGAGAAAGAATCCAACAGGGTCTTATTGTTACAAAATATATATCTACAATAGAGCAACCAATGGATATTCATACAAAAGGCTTAACTAAAGTTCAACATGAATATTTGAAGTCCATCCTAGGGATTTTTAATATCTTTTCACCACCTAGATTGAGGGGGAGTATTAAATAAAGTGAGGTCAAAATAGTCTTTATATGAAAAGCTGTTAGTAGTTAGTTAAAGTGGTTAATAACTGTTAGTAGAATTAAGAGTTAGTTAAAAGAGGCATTATTAAGATCTGTATATATACATATCATCACATTGTAAGGGATACACATTGAATGAAAATTAAAAAACTCTCTTCACTATTTCTCTCTCTATCGTTTACTCCTCCCTCCTTCTTCCTCACCATATCTATTTCTCTGCTTCTTCTAATTGTTCTGCAGCTTCTCTTATTTCATTGATTGATAATTCAATCAAGTACTTCATCTTTAATTAGCTAACAATTACAATAGTTAACCCCTTTAAAAAAATTAGGTTAAATATCACCTAATTTACTAAATTTTGCCAAAAGTATTATCAATTCTCTGTTGTGCTTTTTTACCTTCGCAATCGATTATTCTTTGAAATAATTTATTAGGGTTTGCTCCATTCTCGAACAATATTTTTTGTAATTATTTTAGATTATCAATATAAATTTTATATTCTTAATTCTATCCTTTACGTGTATTTTTTGGATTTGCCCATCTACATATGCATTCTGTTTTCTTAATTACCTTTTAATCATTTGGTTTTCATAGCACTTGACTAGACTTATTGATGTCATCACTAACTAGTCAAGTATTTTGTACACATTTCTCTATTGTTTTCCATTCTTCAATTTTCCTTATTCAGATGTTCTATTCATTATCCTCTCATGTTTTTGCTATATATTTTTTGAGTATTAATTTTTGGTTTTAACATCAATCTATCAATATAGAGAAGTACATGAATAATATTTACTCTAAACACCTACCTGTATCTTCATATCTTAAACCTCCTAAACCCCCAGATATTTCTACAACATCAGAAGCAACAACAAAAAATTCCCAAGGTAACTTAACAAGACCAATGATTATTGATCTGCTTGACCTTCCTATATCTCATACGCTTCACCATCTAAATCCTATCTTACCACTCTCATATCTGAATCTGCTAGCTTATCAAATCCCATTGACCATAATCATAACCTGGCCATGACGATTGTGGATGAACTGGAAGCACTTGTAGATGCTTCAAATTTTATTCCTCAATTAGTGGAATAAAAGAGTCGAATTTACAAACCATGGCAACATGCGGTAATTTTTAAGGTGTATGGTCGTAAGGTGGAACACCAAATACTTAGACAAAAAATATATACTCTTTGGCAACCTACAGAAAACCTCCCTCTTATCGAATTGGGCTCAGATTGTCTCATCCTAAAGTTTCAAAAGGAAGAAAAAAAAATTTGTGCTTTACATCATGGGCCTTGATTCATCATGAATCATTTTCTATCTGTTAGTCAATTGAAACCGTGATTTATGGCATCAGAAACGAAAATAAATTATTCTGCTATATTGTTACGTCTACTGGAATTACCTACTAAATTTTATGATTTTCATATTCTTCAGAAGGTGGGTAACAAGATTGAAAAATTACTATCCATGGATAATTGTATCTATTCAACTACAAGGGGTCGATATGCACGTCTGTATTTGGAAATACAGTTCAATCAACCCTTACGATCAATGTTTATATTGGCAATCACAAGAAAAATAACATTTACGAAGGATTAAATTTGCTTTGTATTAAATGTGGGCGGATGGGGCATAACCAACGCCTTTGTCAATACCAGGTACAAGATCCACCTTCTATTGGCTCTACTTCTCATAATACCAAAATTACTCCTAACCCTACACAAACTCCCTCCACCACAAAATGGAAAACATTACAATTCCCAAAGAAAAACAATTTTTTCAAATCTAATCCTATTACAATGATCCTATCAGAAAGTCCCCGACTGTTATTAGCAAGTATGCCAAAGATACTCCTCCTATTCTTCATTTTGATCAATTAGCTATTAAAAACCCTAATCCTATCCCTAATACCCACATAAACACTCAACAACCTACACCACCCATTATAGCCAATAATATGTTTGCCTCATTAATAATTGCAACTTTGCCTATTTCTTATACACTTCCTCTACAAGCAAAAAATACAACATTAGCTCCTCAAAAGTGCACTCAAGTGCCTTGTCAACCGGCCCAATCACCATCTAGTCTTCAGTCAACCTCTTCCCTTATCCATGCTAATATCCACGTAGGCCCCCTCCACAAGAAAACCTACTGTTCTAACAGACCACCACCAACTCCCATGCAAGCCCTAATACACGAACAAACAGGCACACTGTCATGACCCAAACCCCGTACTGGTGTCACGACCCCAGTTCACCCTCCATGAACATGCCGAAATGGTACCTAGTTCCTATAACTAGGTAAGCCTAACAATGTGGAAGTTTAGTATAACTTGCGGAATAATTAATTAAAACTAAACATATGTAAAATAATGACTGTATATAAGGCCGCTCGGCCTATACAACCCAAAAGAAATGCGGAAGTCTACAACTCAATCTCAAAACCCAGAAACTCATGGGAACCATAGGCTAATAGAAACATAGTACACTGCTATAACTCTAGAGTATCTAAAAAAGAGAGAAAAAGGAATAAACTAGATGCTAAAGCTGGAATAGAATAGAGACTCTTGGTCTGCTGACGCGGCAGATATACCTCGAAGTCTCCGTATAACTCCTCGCCTCAAGGATAGAGCACCTGACTAGAGGTACCTGGATAATCTGAACATAAAAAAGAACATGCACAGGAAGGGCATGAGTACACCACAGCGGTACTCAGTAAGTGCCAAGCATAACCTCGGTTGGGTAGTGACGAGGAAGGTCATAGCCCTACTGAGATAAAACATAATAAATAATAAGATAAAGGAAATAGTTTAAATGAAGTCTACAGCGAGAATCTAAACTAGATGAATAAGGAAGAACAGTAATAGAAAGCAAAGGTAACAATACAAGGAATACTAGTCGGGGATCTCTTGGTATCCCGAGGATCTCTTGGTATCCTCATCATATGCACCAGGGATCTCTTGGTATCCTCATCATATACACTGGGGATCTCTTGGTATCCCGAGGATCTCTTGGTATCCTCACTGAGTAAACCAGGGATCTCTTGGTATCCCAATATATACAGAAATACATGTGCCAGGGATCTCCTGGTATCCCGCACACTCAATCCAGAATATATCAAGTATAGGGGGATCGTCCGGGAAGCCGTCCCGTAGTCCCAAATTAAACACACAACAACAGCTCATAATCTTAGAATAAATGCTAAAATCAGAACAAGTAATAATAAATTCTAGCCTAACATGCTTCATAGAGTACAAATAGTACAGTTAAACAATTAAGCAAGTAAGTCAGCTAAACATGCTTCTCTAAGCTAGCACATGTTTAAACTTACAGTCTAAAATGAACAAGTAAGTAGGAAATCACAATTTAAATACTTCAAGTAGAATTGGGCTTTAACAATTAGATCAAGTACGCGCTCATCACCACACGTACGAGGCACTCAAATATTCAAAGATCATATCCTAAGGGGAAAGGTCCCCCACACAAGGTCAGACAAGACACTTACCTCTAATCGGCTCCAAAAGCAAATAGAAATCATGCCTCTACCACGAGTATCCAACTCCAAATGGCCCAAATCTATTCAATTCAATTACACATTATAAATAACATCGCAAACACTGGTTCCACTATGAAATTTAAAGCTAGGGCACAAAAATAGGTAAAATGACCAAAATGCCTTTCAGGCCAACATCTCGGAATTGAATAATTTTCACGTTTTCAGAACCCTCGTACTCTTACGAGTCTAACCATATAAGATTCTCCCAAATCGGAGGCCGAATACCCACTCAAAACACAATAGCTTAGTCAGTGAAGTTTTACCCAAATTATCCAATTTTTGGTCCTTAAATTCGAATTTTAATGTGAAATATAACTAGAAGGGATCAAAGAAATGTTACCCAATAATCTCCTCTTCAAAACCCTCTCAAAATCGCCCTCTCGTGAGCTCAAATTTAATTTTTCCAACTTTTGAAACTTAATCCTCGAATTTACTATTTCTGTTCAGGAATTTCCGCTTCTGCGGATAAGGGAGCGCTTCTGTGTTCCCGCTTCTGCGGACCACGAGCCACTTCTACGGCTTCCACTTATGCTCCCAGTTTTCGCATTTGCGGTTCCTCAACCGTAGGTGTGGTACCGCTTCTGCGGTAAAAATTCTGCATCTGCGGATCCTGTTACTCCTGCTCAATTCCGCATCTGCGGGTGACTGGACGCTTCTGCGGCTCCGCACCTGCGGAACCCAAACCGCATGTGCGGTTATGATAGTAGACAGAACCTTCAGCAATTCATTCTACTTCCAAACATTCCGCCAACCACCCGAAATCATTCTTAGGCCCCCGAGACCTCAACCAAAGGCACTAATACCCCCTAATACCTCATTCAAACTTGTACCAATCTTTAAAACACCTAAAAAAACACCGAAAACCCGATTTAATCAATGATTCAAGCCTAAGAACTTAAAATTTCTTCCAAATATGCTTTCGATAAAAAACCTAACCAAAACATGTCCGAATGACCTGAAATTTTGCACATACATCCCAAATGCCATGATGGAGCTGCTGCAACTTTCTAAATTCTATTCCAACCCTCGGATCAAAAACTCACTATCGGACCGGAAACTTCAAAAGTACAAATTTCAGCATTTCAAGCCTAAATGAGCTACGGACTTCCAAAGTACATTCCGAATACGCTCCCAACCCCAAAATCGCTTAACGAAGCTAACAGAACCATCAAATTTCCATTCCGAGACTGTCTTCCGATTACAGACCATTTTTTAACTCTTAAACTCTCATTTAGGGACTGAGTGTCCCAAAACACTTCCAAACCTAACACCGAATGTCCCGACAAACCAAAAAAGCAAAAATGAACTTGGGGAAGCAGTTAATGGGGGATCGGGGCAAAAATTCCATAAATGACCAGCCGAGTCGTTACATCCTCCTACACTTAAACATTCGTTCATCCTCGAACGAGCATAGAGAACATACCTGAAGTAATGAAAAGATGAGGGTATCGGCTACGCATATCCGCTCGGTCTCCTAAGTCACCTCCTCAGCTCGCTGGCCCCGCCATTAAACTTTTACTGAAGCAATGGTCTTCAACCTCAGCTTTCTGATCTGCTTGTCCAATATAGCCACTGGCTCCTCAACCTAAGATAGATCCTTGTCCAACTGGACTGAACTGAAATCCAACACGTGCAACGGCTCCCCGTGATACTTCCGGAGCATCGAAACATAAAATACCGAATGAACCCCGGCAAACTGGGTGGTAAGTCAAGCTCATAAGAAACCTCCCCAACTCGCCTCAAAATCTCAAAAGGGCCAATAAATCTCGGACTCAACTTCCCTTTCTTCCCAAATCTCATGACGCCCTTCATAGGCGAGACCCAAAGTAGAACCCGCTCACCAACCATATAGGAAACATCACGAACCTTCCGGTCTGCATAATTCTTCTGTCTAGACTGGGCTGTACGGAGTCTGTCCTGAATCACCTTAACGTTCTCTACCGCATCCTTAACCAAATCAGTTCCCAATAGCCTGGCCTCACCTAGCTCAAACCAAACCACCGGGGATCTGCATCTCCTACCATATAAAGACTCATACGGCACCATCTAAATGCTGGACTGATAACTGTTGTTGTAGGCAAACTCCGCTAGTGGAAAGAACTGATCCCAAGACCCTCCAAAATCAATCACGCAAGCACGGAGCATATCCTCAAGAATCTGAATGGTGCACTCGGACTATTCGTCCGTTTAGGGTTGAAATGCTATGCTCATCGTCACTCGAGTACCCAACTCCTACTGAATGGCTCTCTAGAACCACGATGTAAACTAAGTACCTCTGTCCGAAATAATAGAAACTGGAATGCCATGCAGACGAACAATCTCCCTGATATAAATCTCTGCCAACCGCTCCGATGAATAAGTAGTACACACAGGAATGAAGTACACGGACTTGGTCAGCCTATCTACAACAACCCAAATGGAATTGAACTTCATCGCAGTCTGAGGGAGTCCAACTAGAAAATCCATGGCGATCCTCTCCCATTTCCACTCCGGAATCTCCATCTGCTGAAGCAACCCACCCGGTCTCTGGTGCTCAGCCTTCACCTGCTGACAGTTGAGGCACCTAGCTACAAAACTCTCTATGTCCTTCTTCATCCGCCTCTACCAATAGTGCTGTCTCAAGTCCTGATACATCTTCGCGGCACCCGGATGGATAGAATACCGCAAACTATGAGCCTCTATCAATATCAACTCCCGAATATCATCAACATTGGGTACACAGATCCGACCCTGCATCCTCAATACCCCGTCATCTCCAAAGGTCACATCCCTAGCATTGCCATGCTGAACCGTGTCCCCGAGGACAAGCAAATAAGGGTCATCATAATGCCGCTCCCTGATACATTCAAAGAATGAAGACCGAGAAACCACACAGGCTAGAACCCGACTTGGCTCTGAAAGGTCCAATCTCTCAAACTGACTGGCTAAGGCCTGAACATCCATCGCCATAGGTCTCTCTGAAGCTGGTAATTATGCCAAACTCCCCAAACTCTCTGCCCAGTGACTCAAGGCATCCGCCACCACATTGGCCTTGCCTGGGTGATACAAAATAGTAATATCATAATCCTTCAGTAACTCCAACCACCTCCTTTGGCGCAAGTTTAGATCTTTTTGTTTGAACAAGTGCGGTAAACTCCGATAATCCATGTAAATCTCACAAGGTACGCCGTACAAATAATGACGCCAGATCTTCAAGGCATGAACAATAGCAGCTAACTCAAATTCATGGACAGGGTAGTTCTTCTCATATATCTTTAACTGTCTGGACGCCTAGGCAATCCCCCTACCGTCCTGCATCAACACCGCTCCAGGGTAGTTCTTCTCATATATCTTTAACTGTCTGGACGCCTAGGCAATCCCCCTACCGTCCTGCATCAACACCACTCCAAGTACAACCCGTGAGGCATAACAATAAACTGTATAGGACCCTGAACCAGTAGGCAATATTAGAATAAGGGTTAACGTCAAAGCTATCTTGAGCTTCTAAAAGCTCGCCTCACACTCATCCATCCACTGAAATGGAGCACCCTTCTGGGTCAATCTAGTCATAGGGGCTGCAATCGATGAAAACCCCTCCACAAAACGACGGTAATAACCCGCCAAGCCAAGGAAACTATGAATCTCTGTAGAGGAGGAGGGCCTGGGACAACTCTGCACGGCCACCACCTTCTTCGGATCCACTCGATACCACGTGGCCTACGAATCCCACAGAACTCAACTAAAACTCACATTTTGATAACTTTACATATAACTTCTACTTTCTCAATGTTTGAAGCACTGTCCTCAGGTGCTGCTCATGATCTTCCCGAATTCGGGAGTATACAAGAATATCATCTATGAAAACAATGACGAACGAGTCAAGATAGGGCCTGAATAGACTGTGCATCAAATGCATAAAAGCTGCTGGGGCATTGGTCAGCCCGAATAACATAACAAGGAACTTGTAATGGCCATACCGAGTCCTAAAAGCAGTTTTCGAGATATTCAGTTCCCGAATCTTCAACTGGTGATAACCTGAGCGCAAATCAATCTTAGAAAACACGTGCGCACCTTGAAGCTGGTCAAATAGATCATCAATATGAGGCAAAGTATAATGATTCTTCACTGTAACCTTGTTCAACTAACGATAATCGATACATATGCGCATAGAACCATCATTTTTCTTCACTAACAAGACAGGAGCACCCACGGTGAAACACTGAGCCGAATAAAACCTTTATCAAGCAATTTATGTAACTGATCCTTCAACTCCTTCAACTCAGGAGGAGCCATATGATACGGAGGAATGGAAATGGGATGAGTGCCCGGCAACAAATCAATACCAAAATCAATGTCTCTATCAGGTGGCATACTCGGAAGATCAGTTGGAAACACATCAGGATAATCTCGTACCACTGGGACAGAATCAATATAAGGGGTATCAGTACTGACATCTCTCACACAAGCTAAATACGCGGTGCACCCCTTCTCAACCATACGCTGAGCTTTAAGAAAATAAATAACTCTACTGGGAGTGTGATCTAAGGTACCACTCCACTCAATACGCGGAATACCTGGAATAGCAAGCGTCACAGTCTTGGCGTGATAATCTAGAATAGCATGATGGGGCAACAGCCAGTCCATGCCCAGAATAATATCAAAGTTAACCATACCGAGTAACAATAAATTTGCTCTGGTCTCACAACCATGAATAGTAACCAAACACGATCAATAAACACGGTCAACAACAAGAGAATCTCCCACGAGAGTAGCAACGTAAATAGGAGAACTCAATGAATCTCGGGCTATACCCAAATGCAGAGCAAAATAAGAAGACACATAAGAATAGGTTGATCCTAGATCAAATAGAACCGATGACTCTTTGCGACTAACCAGTATAATACCTGTAATGACAGAATCGGAGGCAACAGCCTCGGTGCGAGCAGGAATAGCATAATATCTATCCTGGCCTCTCTCGAGTGAGCAACCTCTACCTCCCCGGCCTCTGCCCCTAGCTGGCTGGGCAGATGGGGTAGCAGCGAGAGCTGTGATTATGGTCTGAGAACTCTGAGGAGCATGCTGTGGCTGAGCAGTCTGTGGAGGTGCACTCCTCCCAAGTCTATGGCAATCCCTCACCACATGATGGGTGTCACCATACTCAAAACAAGATCTGGGAGGACGTGGTGGCTGTGACTGGCTAGGGCCAGGTCTGCTAGACTGACCTTTGAAAGCATTCCGCGTAGGAGGCGCACTGGAAAATAGAGGTGCATAGTAGGGCTCCTGAGGTATAGGCGAAGCTGGAGCGCTGCTGGCTGCTGGAAGAGCTGAATGAATGGGGCGCCCCACAAAACCTATACCATGTTGACCTGTAGCTGGGGTACGGGCACCAGAGTAGTGGCCTGACTCTTGAGACCTCTTGGCCTCTCTCTCCCCTCGCTCCCTGGTGAGCATACCCTCAATCATCCTAGCAATGCTCACTACCTGCTAATAAGGAATGTCTATATCCTACTATCGAGCCGTGCTAGATCTGATGGGTAGAATAAGACCCTCAATGAACCTGTGGACCCTCTCCCGAACTGTAGCAACCAAAGCCAGTACATGCCTGGCCAACCTGATATAACGGATAGCATACTCAGAAACTGTCATAACACCCTAGCACAAATGCTCAAACTCTGCGCGCCATGCGTCCCTGAGACTTTGGGGGTCAAATTCTCTCATAAATATCTCCGAGAACTGGGTCCAAGTCAGTGGAGCAGCCTCGGCTGGACTATCTATCTCATAAGCGCGCCACCAATCATAGGCGGCTCCCCGAAGCTAGAAAGCAGTGAAAGAAACCCTGCTGGACTCCACTATGCCCATACTGCAAAGAATACGGTGACTCTCCTCTATAAATCCCAAGGCATTTTCTGATGCTAATCCACTAAACACTAGGGGATCATACTTCTTGAACCTCTCAAGTCTCTGCTGCTCGTCCTCTAAAGCAGCTGACCCATCCTCTGGCTAAACTTGCACTGCATGCGGTGCGGGAATAATCTCGGGAGCCTGCTCAACCTGTACTCGCTGCTCAAGAGTACGGACGGCGGGAGTCTGTGCTTCTCCCCCAGCCTGGGATGTGGCTGCGGCAAGGGGAAGCAACCCTGCCTGAGCTAAGGTGGTGTACATGCTCATGAACTGAGCCAAAGTCTCCTGGAGTGCTGGAGTAGTAGTGGCAGTAGTAGGTGTGCCAGGTGCCTGGGCTCCGGTTGGATCTGCTGGTGGTACCTCGGTGGTAGCTTGCGCAGATGCTCTGGCTGCACCATGTGCATGTCCTCAACCTCTACCCCGGCCCCAGCCTCTGACGACTACAGTAAGGGGCGATGGTACCTGCTCATCCCGCGTAGCACGTGTCCTCACCATCTGCGAGAGAATAGAAGACATAAGTTTAGAATTGATGTAAAAAATATCGCACGAGAAGGAATTCAAATGAAATGAAGATTTTTACAAAATAGTTACATAGCCTCTTGTAGATAAGTACAGATGTCTTCGTACCAATCATCGAGACTCTAATAAACCGTCCTGTGTTTCGTGACTCCTATGAACCTAGAGCTCTGACACCAACTTGTCACGACCCCAGTTCACCCTACATGAACATGTCGTGATGGCACCTAGTTCCTATAACTAGGTAAACCTATCAATGCGGAAGTTTAATATAACTTGCGGAATAATTAATTAAAATTGAACATATGTAAAATAATGATTGCATATAAGGCCGCTCGGCCTATACATCCCAAAATAAATGCAGAAGTCTACAACTCAATCCCAAAACCCATAAACTCACGGGAACCACAGGCTAATAGAAACATAGTACACTGCTCTAACTCCAGAATATCTAAACAACTGAGAGAAAGGAATAAACTAGATACTAAAGCTGGAATAGAATAGAGACTCCTGGTCTGCGGACGCGGCAGATATACCTCGAAGTCTCCATATAACTACTCGCCTCAAGGATAGTGTACCTGAGTAAAGGTACCTGGATAATCTAAACATAAAAAAAACATGCGTAGGAAGGGCATGAGTACACCACAGCGGTACTCAGTAAGTGCCAAGCCTAACCTCAGTTGGGTATTGACAAGGAAGGTCAGGGCCCTACTGAGATAAAATGTAATAAATAATAAGATAACGGAAACAGTTTAAATGATGTCTACAGCGAGAATCTAAACCAGATGAATAAGGAAGAACATTAATAGAAAGAAAAGGTAACAATATGTGGAATAACTAGCCGGGGATCTCTTTGTATCTCGAGGATCTCTTGGTATCCTCATCATATGCACCAGGGATCTCTTGGTATCCTCATCATATGCACCAGGGATCTCTTGGTATCCTCATCATATACACTGGGGATCTCTTGGTATACTGAGGATCTCTTGGTATCCTCAATGAGTAAGCCAGGGATCTCTTGGTATCCCAATATATATAGAAATACATGTGCCAGGGATCTCTTGGCATCCCGCACCCTCAATCCAGTATATATCAAGTACAGGGGGATCTTCCGGGAAGCCGTCCCGTAGTCCCAAATTAAACACACAACAACAACAACTCATAATCTCATAATAAAAGCTAAAATCAGAACAAGTAATTGTAAATTCTAGCCTAACATACTTCACAGAGTGCAAATAGTACAGTTAAACAATTAAGCAAGTAAGTCAGCTAAACATGCTTCTCTAAGCTAGCACAGGTTTAAACTTACAGTCTAAAATGAACAAGTAAGCAGGAAATCTCAATTTAAATACTTCAAGTAGAAACGGGTTTACAAAAATTAGCTCAAGTACGCGCTCGTAACATTAAGTACGAGGCACTCAAATCTTCAAAGATCATGTCCTAAGTCGAAAGGTCCCCCACACAAGGTTAGACAAGCGGCTTACCTCGAATCGGCTCCAAAATAAACTAGAAATCACGCCTCTGCCACGAGTATCCGACTCCAAATGGCCCAAATCTATTCACTTCAATTACACATAATAAATAACATCGCAAACAACTGGTTCCACTATGAAATTTAAAGCTAGGGCGTGAAAATTGGTAAACTAGCCAAAACACCGCTTAAGCCAACGTCTCGGAATTGAATAATTTTCATATTTTCAGAACCGTCGTACTCTCACAAGTCTAACCATATAAAATTCTCCCAAATCGGAGGTCGAATGCCCACTCAAAACTCAATAGTTTAGCCAATGAAGTTTTACCCAAATTATCCAATTTTTGATCCTTAAATTTGAATTTTAATGATGGGTTTAACTACAAAATGATGAAATATAACTAGAAGGGATCAAAGAAATGTTATCCAATAATCTCCTCTTCAAAACCCTCTCGAAATCGCCCTCTCCCGAGCTCAAATTTGATTTTTTCAACTTTTGAAACTTAACCTTCGAATTTACTATTTCTGTTTAGGCATTTCCCTTCTGCAGACAAGGGACCGCAGAAGTGGTCCCGCTTATGCGGACCACGAGCTGCTTCAGCGGCTTCCACTTATGCACCCAGTTTTTGCATCTGGGGTTCCCTACCCACAGGTGCGGTACCGCTTCTGCTGTAAAAATTCAGCATCTGTGGATCCTGTTATTCCTACTCAATTCCACATCTGCGGCTGATTGGACGCTTCTGCAGCTCCGCACCTGCGGAACCCAAACAACAGGTGCAGTTATGACAGAAGACAGAACCTTCAGCAATTCATTCCACTTGCAAATATTCTGCCAACAACCTGAAATCATCCTGAGGCCCCTGGGACCTCAACCAAAGGCACTAATACCCCCTAATACCTCATTCAAGTACCAATCTTTAAAACACCTAAAACAACACCGGAAACCCAATTTAATCAATGATTCGAGCCTATGAACTTCAAATTTCTTCCAAATAGGCTTTCGATAAAACACCTAACCAAAACACGTCATTTTTCACACACATCCCAAATGACATGCCGGAGCTACTACAACTTTCGGAATTCCATTCTGACCCTCGGATCAAAAGCTCACTATCGGACCGGAAACTTAAAAAGTGCAAACTTCGGCATTTCAAGCTTAAATGAGCTACGGACTTCCAAAATACATTCCGAACACGCTCCCAACCCTAAAATTGCTAACGGAGCTAACAGAAACACCGATTTTCAATTCCGAGGTCGTCTTCACACTATTCTGATTATGGACCATTTTTCAACTCTTAAGCTCCAATTTAGGGACTGAGTGTCCCAAGACACTCCGAACCCTAACACCGAATGCCCCAGCAAACCAAAATAGCAGAAATGAACTTAGGAAAGCAAATAATGGGGGATCAGGGCGTAAATTCAAAAAACGACCGGCCGAGTCGTTACATCTTGTCGTGATGGTGCCTCTCGTGAAGACGAAGACAACCAACTATCCCAACTCGTCTTTTAAAAAAAAGTTAAACAGAAATAAACAACATAAATATGACTTAATAGTATTAATTAGCGGAAATAAAACCCAACACAGCCCTAATCGGGGCGTCACAAGTCACGAACATCTATCAGAACGTAAATCCACTACAAGGTATAAAATATACAAAACCGAAATAATGAATAAAGAGGGAAACATGGTACTGCGAACGCTGACAGTCACCTCCTTAACTCATATAACTCTGCCTCTGATCTGCCAAAACCCGCTACCGGATGAATAGCTACCTGCATCTGCACATGAGGTGCAGGGAGTAAAGTGAGTACTCCAACTTAGTGACTAATAAAGGTAAATAACAACTGAGCAGTAAGAAATCACGTAAAGCAAACCATCATGCTTTATAGAAGCAGGGTACAATCCTTCGAGAAAATAGTGAAGCTGTGAAATCTTTGGAAATCTCTTGGCTCAGTTTAAATCTCTTTTGAAAATGAACTTTCCAACAGTTACGAAATAATTTCAAAATAGTTAGTGCTGATAAGCACAGAAAATCCACCCCTAGGGCACAAATACCACAATATAACAGGTAAAAAGGCAAGTAAATATCCAAGATGAGCATATAAAAGTTCGCCCCTAGGGCAATATCTCAAAACAGTACCAGCCCATCGAGCTCACTCTCATAACACATTCAGCCCCTCGGGCTCTCTCTCTCAGATCACTCTTAGAACAGTATCATATAGTAAACGCTGCGGTGCATCCTGATCCACATCTCGCTGCGGCGTGCAGCCTGATCCATATATCGTCGACGGCGCTCACTAGGGGTGTGCAGACTCCGGGAAGGGCCCCTTACGGCCCAAGCGCAATATCAAGCCACCTCGTGGCATATAAAATAAGGCCTGAAAGCCTTATCACGTCACTCATAAGGCTTGAAAGCCTCCTTACATCACTCACAAGGCCTGAAAGCCTCCTCACGTCACTGAACCCACCTCGTGGCATATAAATTATCTGAGGCCCTCAGCCTCATATCACTCAGCATATCCTCGCATATGGCCCTCGGCCTCACTTAGTCCGAAAATCACAAGTCCATCGGACATTTGTAAAACAATAGTTCTCAGCCCAAAATATCATTTAAGTTCAAATCTGAGTAAAATTTGGCTGAGTTTGTAAAGCAGTAGATATCAATAGGTCTGAGTTCAAATAATACTTGAAAACAGTGAGGAAAATAGTGATAAAATTCCTGAAGGGTTCAAATAGTTGGAATGAAGCCCAAATATGGCAATCAGCCCAAATCATGATCATAACAAATAAGTTTCAGTAAAATACGCGGTAAAATCATCAATCGGGATGGACCAAGTCACAATCCCCAATGGTGCTCTACCCCACGCTAGTTCAGACCTCAAACAAAAGCACCAACGCATCCTAAAACATCATTCAAACTTTCTCCAATCATCAAAACACATCAAACAACACCAAAATCATCAAATTACATCGGATTCAAGCCTAAGTTCTTCAAAAACTTCCGAAAAATGCATTCGGTCAAAAACCCGACCAAACGATGTTCGAATGACCTGAAATTTTGAACACACATCACAAATCACATAACGAAGCTACATCAACTCAGAATTTCATTCCAACCCTCGGATCAAAATCTCACCTACCAACCGGAGATCACCAAAACGAGCTAATTTCTACACTGGACCTCCAAAACTAATTTTGATCACGCTCCTAAGTCACAAATCATCTAAAGAATCTTACCAAATCATAAAAACTCCGATCCAAACTCATGTATCAATAAGTCAACTCTCGATCAAACCTTTCAAATTCAAAGCTTTCAACTGAAACTGTTCATTCAAATTCATTCCAAACCTTCTGTCGACGCCCCCTCTTTCTCAACTGAAATAGTGCAGGAAATTAAGGAGAAATTTGTTAATTGAAACAAGAGGCAAAATTTCATTAATAAAATAATAACGAAGTTACATAAGCAAAAAAAGGGTCCTAAGTTTGTAAAATAAATGGATCGTCCACACAACACCGGTAGCCAATCGTACGCATGGTGTTATCGCATGATCATCATCTCCATGTCTACCCTTCCCACCCTGTTAAGGTATTATGCGCAGAATGGTATCGTTTCTTACTGCATGCTATTACCCGTCCTAATCCTATCAGTCCCGGAGGCATTTGGGACTACTAATCCTAAGGGTAGGGAGTTGGGCTTTTCAGAGTTTAAAAGGATAAAAGTCTAAGGCAACAGACAAAACACATAAGCAGTTTTAGGGGGGGGAACAAAGAGCAGTTAAAGGCTCAAACAAGCCTCCTCATTTAAAGAAACAAATTGTTTAGCACGACTTACAAATACTGGTTAGGTCTTTAATTAAATTTAACGTAGGAAGGGTGGTTGATATATCACATATTTTTAGATAAGAAGTCCAAATTAGGCGTGCCTGCTGGTTGTAATTATTAAAGATTGGTGTGATTGATTAATTACCTACAGGTTTTCCTAGGTGAGGCCTGTAATCGCGGTATCTAACATCACAGAAGGCATACTAATTTTAAAGAAGAATTACTGATTTAATAGACAACAAAATCTGCAGATATTAAACAACATTTTACTATTGATTATAGACTTGTAAACGAGCTAGACGATTCAGATTCATTTAGTTATCCTTATAGGCATGATTTTTATGCGTGATTGATTTAGGACGTTTGTAAGAGTGCATGAATCCTATATGCATGGTACCTAGCTTACATTTGTTATTTTAACCTATAGACGGTTTGCCGAAGATGTGTATGCAAAAGCGCAGAAACTTATAGACATTATTTCTAATACAAATGAATAACTTATAGGAAGGATATCTACATGCAGTAATGAATAACTTATAGACATGATTTCTAATGCAAATGAATCATTTGTATGCAGGATATCTATATGCAGTAATGAATACCTTATAGACATGATTTCTAATACAAATGAATAACTTATAGGCAGGATATCTATATGCAGTAACGAATACCTTATAGGCATGATATCTATATGCAGTAATGAACATACTTATAGGCATGATATTTATATGCAGTAATGAACAAGTTGTGATGGTAGAAGTAAGCTTAAGGCATGATATCTACCCCATATGCACAACATGAGAGTCCCTCCCCATTGTTTACTATACACCCCGCTATTATTACAATTATTACAACTTGAAGAAATCCAGAAAAAATAGCTAAATAAATTACATCAGAAATTGAAATTCCAACCAAGGAGAGTCTAATTCAGACTCCTAGTCTGACATATGGAATAAATCAACTTCCAGAGGACCAGATTTTCCAAAGCCTTCCTCTTATTTGGGGATGTGTCAAAGTTCCAAGGAATATAAAAAGTTCCAGGCAATGCTTACACCCCAAATTTCATTATAGGATCACAGTGCAGTGTGGAAGGGCCAGCCCTCAAATGTCCAAGTTCAGAGGGAACTCAAGGTCCCAAGGCAAAGCTCATAGGAGGGGGGTAGAACTTAGAGACTAGGAGTAACTGTAAGTGCAATAAAAGGGAATTAGGGGAGGCCATGGAAGGCTGGTGGTCACGCCCAGCAATTGGGATGCTGGCACACCTCTGACTATCCTGTCAGCCTTAGAATTGGGGAGTTAAGACCTGTTAAAGGTCAGGTTCAGCCCTGGACATCAATTGGGATGCTGCTAGTTCATACCTTAACTCAACACACAAAGGGTAACGGGGTATGGGGTATGGGAAAATTGTTCATACTAGCAGCAAGATACAAAGAAAGAGCAAGCAAAAGCATATAGGTACTTCAAAATTAGCTATTTAAACTTTACAGAGAATTGAAAGTAGACATGGATACAAGGACTGTAAATAAACACGTTGGAGTAATACTAAAATTATATTAGGACATACCAGTTTCAAAGAAGCAAGTAAAGAGAAGCAGTAGCCTTGTAAAAGCCAAAGTGCAGTCAAAAAGCAAGAATACTCTGAGTATAAGTTCAGAAGAGAATTGTGATTTAAGTGTGCTTAATCATGTGTGTAGTGCTAAAGAAAGTCATGTATTTATAGTGCAGAAAGGAAGCATAAATAGGTAAGAAAATAGTTTGAAAATCAATCACACAAGGTTTCCCTTTACTTCAGGGATTATAATTTCAAACGCGCAAAGTAAATAGGGAAAGAGGTTAATTAAACACTTTTCAAAGCAGTACAAGAAAGGGGGTAAATCCATAATGTTTATTCAAGGGAAAGCTTTTGACAGTACACGGTTGTGTAATTAAGGAAAGAAAATCAACCATGAAATCAAAGTTACAGGCTTTACTCGAATGAACCAAGTCGAAAAGGTAAAGAGAGGGTTTACTTAAGAAGAATTAGTGACAATCAATTAACCCAAAAAAGGGATTCTTATTCAATCATAAGTTGGAAAGCCCTTCTGAAGAAAGATTTTAACACACATATAAAAGGAACTGTCATGCTAATCAGAAAGGTCTATGTAGAAGAATTCAGAGTCATAAACAAAGAGGTTCAAATTCAATACATAGGTCCAAAATGAGTTTGAGAGAGTCTAGGGCTCAAATAGAACCCTAGTCCAAACACACAAGACCAAACTCGCCAAAAACCCCAAAATCCTAGGGTTTTCAACTTGAATCAGATGAAAAGAAGACAAATAACTGGAACAGGCTCAGAGTCTCTTTCAGAGACTTATGAGAAAACAAGAAAATACAGTACAAAGTTCAAAGCAAAAAGAGTGAAGAAACTAATTCGAAGCATAATAAGAATAAAAGAAATAGTAGAGGAAAATATGCTTAAGTAGGTCTTCTAGAGGAAACTTAAAACAAGAATAAATAGTCAGAACACTTAATGAACACGGTAGAAAAATATAGTAGGTGAAACGTACTAGATCATAGAAGAAAATAGCATAGCATAGTGAAAAACATACAAGCACGTAGTGTATAAAACACAGTAGAAGAACATGGGTGGTAAAAGCAGAACATAAGAACATAGTAGAGACAAACATACACAAAGGAAGGGAAAATAAAGTCAGAGAAGCACTATAAGCATTTTCAGAAACCTTAAATCAGAAAGAAGTGACTTTGAAAGTAATTTTTTAAGAAAAGTTGGGGAAATCTTTTGAAAACTCAAAATAGAGCATGGATACACGCAGATCTAAAGAGAATCGAGAAAAAACCTCGAACAACTTAGGATTTCAGATGAACTCTAGAATGAGAAAGGCTTGGAAAAGGTCCGATCTAAGTCAGATAAGGCTGGAAACAGGATCAGGAGGCTAGGATATGTCGGAGCCAGGTCGGAGATGGCCGGAAACCTCAAGTCGGAGGAGGACTAAGTAAAGAACTTTGAGGTCTAGCCTCGAACCTTTGAGTACTAGCCACACAGGAGTAATAGGAGATGATCATAGATCATCCATGGCCTGAGAGGCCATGGATTCCGGTGAGTTAGAGGTCAAAAATGGGGGAAGATGATTAGGGTTAAGGAAGGTTCGAGAGAACCCGAGAGAGGAGGGGGTTTCAAGGGTGGCGGGTAAAGGGGAAATGATTTAGGGTTGAGGGGTTTGGTGGATTAAAAAAGGAAAGATTTCACGTGAGCCGTTGATCTGTTTGATCAACGGCTGGGATTAAAAATTAGGTCTGGTCGGGTATTTTAAATGGGTAAAGGGTTGGGTTAAGTGGGGTTGGACTAGTCGAGAATTGGGCCTAGAATTGGGTCAATTAGGGGGGTTAATGTGGCTATAATTGAAATGCAAATGGGGCTAGTATTTAAATAGCCAGTTTTATCCCTTTTATTTTATAAAATAGTAAAAATGATTTAAAAAGAAAAATGAAAGTATTGAAACAATTAATAGTATATAAACATTAATTTAAAAATACTGGAATTAATTTTATAATTATAAACGTGATTAAATCTTAAAATAGGCTAAAATTACAATTATATGTATTTTAGCTTTAAAATACCAAATGAATTTGGAAAAATATATAAAAATTACCTTAACTATATATTTGTATAAATATGAGAATAAAAATAAATTACTCATCAAAATGATAATTTTGAGAGTAACCATTGATTTTATACTGTTAAAAAATGGACAATAAATTGACTTAAAAAGCTTTAAAAATTTAGGAAAAATGCCAAAGGCTTAGATATGCTTATGTATGCATATATATGATATTTTGAAAGTAAAATATACAGGGAAAATTGGGTATCAACAGCTGCCCCTCTTTACCCGAGAAGGATAAAAGAGTTGTCGGGTAAAGATATGATGGCCAATTTTGACCGAAAGAAATGACTTGAAAAGGTTTTGACCGAGCTCTGGCTCCTGAGCTGCCTACATATTCCTGGTCATACAGGAATCAGGCCATATGTAGTTCAGGGAATCCGTCGGCGGAACATCCCAATGGAGATTCCGAATGACGGACGGAATATTCAGGTTGGGAAAGGTGGTCAGGGACTGATGGCCTGCGGGAACTAGATTGAGATCGCTCCTGCTGTAATGGTCATTGCCAGCTGGTGTACCTGCAAATGAGCAATATCAACATATCGTGCATAAATTTAAACGTGATGCAAGTTCATGTTGGACCATGAATGCTGTCTTCGGGCGGGTAGGATGACGTCCTCAGACCATGACATTCTGGGCATAAAGTGTATAATAGAGGATTCGCACGCTATGAAATAATGTTCTCGGGCAATGAGAATGATGTCTCCGAATGATGCCTTTTAATGATGATATGCAAAAGATAAAAGCGGGGTCCTCAGGCCATGGCATGGCGTTCTTAGGCTATGAAAATGGTGCCTCCAAAAAATGACGCCTTTACACAATTTGGCGATATTTCAAACCTTGAAATGCAGGATTTGGCGATGTTTCAGCCAATGTAAAGCATAAATATAAATGGCGATATTTCAACCATGCAAAGATTTAAATAAAGTTGGCGATATTTTAGCCATGTAAAGAAAAGTTGGCGATATTTCAGCCGATGTACCGATTTAAATGAAGTTGGCGATCTTTTAGCCATGCGGGATTTAAATAATGTTGCGATCTTTCAGCTGATGTAAAGATTTAAATAAAATTGGCGATGTTTTAGCCATGCAAAGATTTAAATAAAGTTGGTGATATTTTAGCCGTGCAGGATTTAAATAAAATTGGCGATGTCTCAGCCGACGTAGAGTTTAAATACAGTTGGTTATATTTCAGCCGACATAGAGTTGCCGATATTTCAGCCATGCAAGGGATTTAAATAAAATTGGTGATATTTCAGCCGACATAGAGAATAAAATTGGTGATATTTCAGCCATGCAAAGATTTAAATAAAATTGGCGATATTTCAGCCATGTAAAGATTTAAATAAAGTTGGCGATCTTTCAGCCATGCGGGTGGAGACAATGCTTAGTCTCGGAAGACGGAAAGGTAGCCTTATGCAATGCAGAAAAATGCAGGATGGAGACAATGCTAAGTCTCAGAAGGCATAAAGGTAGCCTTATGCAATGTAGGAAAATACAGGATGGAGACAATGATTAGTCTCGAAAGGCAGAAAGGTAGTCTTATGCAATGTACGGAAATGCAGGATGGAGACAATGCTTAGTCTCGGAAGGCAGAAAGGTAGCCTTATGCAATGCAGAAAAATACAGGGTGGAGACAATGCTTAGTCTCGGAAGGCAGAAAGGTAGCCTTATGCAATGCAGAAAAATACATGGTGGAGACAATGCTTAGTCTCTGAAGGCAAAAAGGTAGCCTTATACAATGCAGGAAAATACAAGATGGAGACAATGCTTAATCTCGAAAGGTAGAAAGGTAGCCTTATGCAGTGCACAAAATAAAGGTGAAGAGTAACGAAATTTCTTAGCTGAGAGATGATAGCTGATAGTTGATTGTCATTGTGGCCGCTGGGGAGGTCATTGTCACGCCCCAAATTTGAGGGACATGACCAGCGCCCGATCGGGTAGCCCCAGTCGAGCGGACCTAGGTGCCTTTCCTATCCCACGCGTACCCCATATTTTTCATTATCCATTAATCAAAGGAAATAGTCACTTATAATTAAAACACCATTTTTACAAGACATACATAGTCACTTAATGAGGTTTACAACTTTCATCGCCCAATATAAAAAATACATATGTGCATAAGTTCGCAACCCACACTTACTTTCTACGGAGCCTCTAAAGGTACAACAGGATAATACAGTATTTGCCAGTAACAAGCCTCCGGCTATACCTTACACAAAATCAAAATAAAACTCCAGAAACAAGCGACATGAGCCACACAGGGCCCTGAGAGGACTGGGGCTCACCAAAAAGCTGATGGAAGACGAAGGGGGAGCTACGATCGGTGGGCTGGAGTACCTGCTGCGGATCCACCTACAATCATAACACGAATGTAGCGCCCCCGGCAAAAGGGATGTCAGTACATTTGGATTGTACTGGTATGTATAACAAACCTTACCCTGAGTAACCTCAAGCCATACACAAGTAATAAACTATAGAAGGAAGCAACAATTGAGTACACACAAGGAAGACAATCAAGGCAAACAAGTTAACAAACTCTCCTTTCCCCATCATCATTTCCACATTTTCAATTTCAAAACGTTCTCATATTTCATTTCAATAGTGATATCGATCACTTTCCATCCTTATTACCTCTGCCACCCTTATCACCATAACCCATACCTTATTACTTCGTGTTGCGGCGCGCAACCCGATCCCACCGAGCAATCACAATTCACAAAACAATACCACAACAATAATAATTTACAAGGATAACCACAACAAGTTTTAAGAACAACAACCACAATTCCCAATAACAACAACAATACAACTCACAAAAGGTTTAGGTGACTATCCATACCATTTCCATCTTTTTCAACAGCCCATTATACCATTTAGATCACAACAATAGTTTATTGCCATTTACTTGAACAATCATATCAGATATCTTAACCAACAACGCATAAGGCACAATATTCACATGAATTCATAAATAGTTCATACAAGTAAACACATCCTACTCACAAGAGTTTAACTTCACAACTAATTCGTGGAGATATCACATACCAAGTATATGGACACCAAACAAGGAATTCCTTTTTAATTTCTACTTCCAATTCACCAGAAATCTAGCAATGTCAATATAGTGCACAAATTAATACACATAACTTAGAATTGAAGTTCACAATTGCTACTCAAATTCATTTAGGTTTTCAACCCCTCTTTGAATACTCCTTTACTCCTACCCAATTCCTCCTACTAGATTTTAGGTTTTTAATAGACATGCATGCAGGATTTTAACCATTATTTCAAAGACTAATGCATGAGACTCCCCCTATTCGTTTAAACCATAAATTCAATGGGAGAAGTTAGGGATTTTATCTGTAAGGAAAGGGGGTATGAAAATAAGCTTGAAATTTCCCGGCCCGGATGGTTTTGAAGAACCAAATTTTGGAGAAGATGACTTTCTCTCTCAAGACACTCTCTTCCTCTCTCTTAATTTGTTCAGCAAGATTGTTAAAAAGAGGGGGTTAAGGTGTTTTATTAAAAATGGGTCGGGTTTTAAAATTTAGAAAAATAGAAGCCCGAGAAAAATGCGTGGTCGCATTTTGCGATCGCAGAATCGAAATGCGGTCCGCATATTGGACCGCAGAAATGCCCCCAAAACTCTGAAGGTTTGCCTGGGTCTGCGACAGAAATGCGGTCCGCATTCCTGTTATACGGTTGCATTTTGCACCGCAGAATTGACCTCTACAAATCCTTGAGGAATTTATGCGACGATTATGCGGTCCGCATATTGATTATGCGATTGCATAATGAACCACATTTTCAACATCAATTTTGACAAAACTTCTGCTTCATGCTGCGGCAGAAATGCGGTCCACATAGCTGATCTGCGACCGCATAATGACAATTTTCTGGAAAATCGATTCTTTTGATTTTTAAGTGCAAAATCAAAAAATTTTAAGAATTCTACACATTCCTAACACATATTCGGACCTTGGAACTACGAGCTACTAGGTTTTGAGCACAAGATTTTTACGTGGCCATACATCCTCCCCACTTAAAATCGTTAGTCCTGGAATGAGGATTTTTGAAAATCAGTTGGTTTAAAAGCATGATATGCAGACTCTTAAAATTTTCGCTAACTCCCATAATTTCGAAAAAATTCGCCAGAGTTTCCTTTGTATTATGGACATATCTACCTAACAGAGGGCCCCTGAAACACGAATTCCAAACACCATAACAGGAATACAACCATCCCTACAATTGTCATACAATTTCCTACCTTAACAATTGCACACATTTGATCACTTGATACGTTTTTCTTATGAATCAGTTATCTCAATGAGTTCCACATAGTCTAACCATTTCAACATACTACATGTATACAAGTAGTTTGTTACCAACTTAACAACCAATAATTAATTACTTATCACAAGAGTCTTTGTGAAACTTTCATTTACCAAAGAGATTTTCACATGACTTAAAACAATCACAACACCTATAAGTCTTGCACAACTAGAGGAACTTCACTAGTATTAGGAAGGAAACAACTCGTACACAATGATAGTTGTTTTAGAGATATAAAAGTCACATTATTTCTTCTAAACTTGATCAAACAGATGAGGATATTTCTCTTTCATTTCCTTCTCCACTTCCCACGTAGCTTCCTCAACCCGTTGACTCTGCCACCACACCATGACTGAGGCAAATTCCTTATTTCTCAACTTACGGACTTGTCTATCAAGAATGGCAACCGGAACCTCTTCATACGACAACTCTTCACTAGCCTCGATAGTCTTGACTGGCACGATGGAGGATGGATCTCTAACCACTTTCTTCAACATGGACACGTGGAACACCGGGTGCACTAATGACATTTCGGGAGGCAATTCTAACCTATAGGCCCCCTGTCCTATCCTTTGAACGATTCGATATGGCCCGAAATACCTAGGACTCAACTTACCTTTCTTCCCGAAGCGCATGATTCCCTTCATAGGGCATACCCTCAAGAACACCCAATCATTAACTTGAAATTCCAATTCCCTCCAAAGAACGTCTGCATAACAGTTTTGGTGACTCTGAGCAGTCTTCATCCTTTCTTGAATAATTTTAACTTTCTCTATAGCCTGGTGTACAAGATCTGGCCCTATCAGTTCTTCTTCGCCCACTTCGAACCACCCAATCGGAGACCTACACCTTCTTCCGTATAATGCCTCAAATGGGACCATCTGAATGCTAGCATGAAAGCTGTTATTGTAAGAAAGTTCTATAAGAGGCAGGTGATCATACCAATTACCTTTGAAGTCCAAGACACAAGCCCGCAACACATCTTCAAGCGTCTGAATAGTCCACTCTGCTTGACCATCGGTCTGCGTATGGAAAGCCGTGCTGAGATTCACCTGGGTACCCAAACCTTGTTGAAATTTCTTCCAAAAATTAGCTGTGAACTGAGCCCCTCGATTAGAAATAATAGAGAGCGGAGTATCATGAAGCCTCACTATTTCCTTGATGTACAACAGAGCATACTGTTATGCGGTATCGGTGGACTTGACTGGCAAGAAGTGAGCTAATTTTGTGAGGCTATCCACTATCACCCAAATTGAGTCAAACTTTCGCTGAATGCGAGGTAATCCTACAACGAAATCCATGTTGATCATCTCCCACTTCCTCATTGGTATTTCCATAAGCTGGGTTAACCCACCCGACCGTTGATGCTCAGCTTTTACTTGCTGACAATTTGGACATTTAGATACAAAGTTCGCCACACTCCTCTTCATACCGTTCCACCAATAAATTTTCTTGAGATCGTGATACATTTTCGTAGAACCTGGGTCGACCGAATACCGAGAATGATGAGCCTCCGCCATTACTCTCTCTCGAAGGTCATCCACATCTGGAACACATAGCCTCCCTTGACATCGTAGCACATCATAATTGCCGTCGAGTGAGAATGTTGAAGTTTTGTTGTTCAGAACTGCCTCCTTCATCTGTGCCAATGCTAGATCGATGAACTATTTTTCCTTGACTTCCGCTACAAGCGATGATTCTTCTCTATTACGCACGATAACTTCCTCCTCATTTGGGTCGAAATGCAAACCCGAAGACTGGCCAACTGATAGACCTCCCGAGCTAGGAGCCTCTGATCCGCCCCCAAGTGAGCCAAACTACCCATTGATTTTCGACTGATGGCGTCGGCCACAACATTCGCCTTACCAGGATGGAATAAGATGTTCATATAATAATCCTTAAGTAATTATAACCACTGCCGCTGCCTCAAATTTAACTCCTTCTATTTGAACAAATATTTGAAACTCTTATGGTCTGAGAACACATCCACATGGACCCTATAAGGGTAATGCCGCCATATTTTCAAGGCAAATACAACTGATGCAAGCTCCAAATCATGCGTTGGGTAATTCTTCTCATGATTCTTGATTTGCCTTGAAGCATACGCTATAACCTTCTCACGCTGCATCAATACACACCCCAAACTGACCCTGGAAGCATCGCAATAGACAACAAATTCTTCCGTGCCTTCCGACAAGGCCAATATCGGTGCAGAGGTCAACCTTGACTTCAATTCCTGATAACTTCTCTCACAAGCGTCGGACCATTGGAACTTAACTGCTTTCTGCATCAATTTAGTCAACAGGGAGGCGAGGGTAGAGAATCCCTCCACAAACCTCCGGTAGTACCCGGCTAAACCCAAGAAGTTACGAACCTTCGTCGGGGTCGTGGGTCTAGGCCAATCCTTTACCGCTGCAATCTTCTGGGGGTCCACCTGAATGCCCTCACTGGAAACAACATGACCCAGAAAAGTGACGGACTCCAACCAAAATTCACATTTTGAGAATTTAGCGTACAACTGGTACTGATGAAGAGTCTGCAAAATTGCCCTAAGGTGATAGGCATGATCCTCCCGACTTTGCGAATAAATAAGGATGTCGTCAATGAAAACAATCACGAAGGAGTCTAGAAATTGCTTGAAGACCCGATTCATAAGATCCATAAAAGCTGTCGGGGCATTGGTTAGCCCAAAAGACATGACCTAGAATTCAAAAAGACCATAGTGAGTTCTAAAAGCGGTCTTGGGAATATCCTGCTCCTTAATCTTCAATTGGTGATATCCTGACCCTAGATCAATTTTGGAGAAGAATCTCGTACCTTGCAATTGGTCGAACAAATCCTCTATTCGAGGCAAAGGATACTTATTTTTTATGGTGACTTTGTTGAGCTGCCGATAATCAATACACATCCGGAGCGACCCATCCTTCTTCCTGACAAAAAGAACCGGAGCACCCTACAGCGATACACTCGGTCGTATGAACCCCTTCTCTAATAAATCCTTCAGCTGCTCCTTTAACTCTCTTAACTGTGCAGGTACCATTCTGTATGGTGGAATAGATATTGGCTGCGTATCAGGTAACACATCAATTCCAAAATCAATCTCCCTATCTGGCGGAATCCCTGAAAGCTTATCCCAAAATACTCCAAGAAACTCGTTCACAACCAGCACAGACTCGAGGGCAGACACTTCTGATGTGGTGTCCACCACCCGGACTAAATGATATATACATCCCTCTTTAATCAACTTTGAAGATTTAAGGTAGGAAATAAACCTACCCTTCGGCACCACACCATTTCCCTTCCACTCAGTAACTGGCTCATTAGGAAACTCGAGCCTCATCATTCTCGTTTGGCAGTCAAGTTTGGTAAAACATGCATAAAGCCAGTCCATTCCCATAATAATATCAAAATCTACCATTCCGCAACATTGAATTCCTATAAACTCACGTGGCAATGATAGAATCACCAACCAGAGTCGATGCAGAGAACGACTCATGAAGCTGTTTGGGATCTATTCTAAAGCGTGAAACAATAAATGGAGTGACATAAGACAAAGAGGATCCTGGATCAATAAGAGCATAACAATTCACCAGAAATCTAGCAACGTCAATATAATGCACAAATTAATACACATAACTTAGAATTGAAGTTCACAATTGCTACTCAAACTCATTTAGGTTTTCAACCCCTCTTTGAATACTCCTTTACTCTTACCCAATTCCTCCTACTAGATTTTAGGTTTTTAATAGACATGCATGCAGGATTTCAACCATTATTTCAAAGACTAATGCATGAGACTCCCCCTCTTCGTTTAAAACATAAATTCAATGGGAGAAGTTAGGGATTTTATCTGTAAGGAAAGGGGGTATGAAGATAAGCTTGAAATTTCCCGGCCCGGATGGTTTTGAAGAACCAAATTTTGGAGAAGATGACTTTCTCTCTCAAGACACTCTCTTCCTCTCTCTTAATTGTTCAGCAAGATTGTTAAAAAGAGGGGGTTAAGGTGTTTTATTAAAAATGGGTCGGGTTTTAAAATTTAGAAAAATAGAAGCCCGGGCAAAATCTGTGGTCGCATTTTGCGATCGCAGAATCGAAATGCGGTCCGCATATTGGACCGCAGAAATGCCCCCAAAACTCTTAAGGTTTGCCTGCGTCTGCCACAGAAATGCGATCCGCATTCCTGTTATGCGGTTGCATTTTGCACCGCAGAATTGACCTCTACAAATCCTTGAGGAATTTATGCGACGATTATGCGGTCCGCATATTGATTATGCGATCGCATAATAAACCGCATTTTCAACATCAATTTTGACAATTCTTCTGCTTCATGCTGCGGCAGAAATTCGGTCCACATAGCTGATCTGCGACCGCATAATGACAATTTTCTGGAAAATCGATTCTTTTGATTTTTAAGTGCAAAATCAAAAAATTTTAAGAATTCTACACATTCCTAACACATATTCGGACCTTGGAACTACGAGCTACTAGGTTTTGAGCACAAGATTTTTACGTGGCCATACATCCTCCCCCACTTAAAATCGTTAGTCATGGAATGAGGATTTTTGAAAATCAGTTGGTTTAAAAATCATGATATGCAGACTCTCAAAATTTTCGCTAACTCCCATATTTTAGAAAAAATTCGCCAGAGTTTCCTTGGTATTATGGACATATCTACCTAACAGAGGGCCCCTGAAACATGAATTCCAAACACCATAACAGGATTACAACCATCCCTACAATTGTCATACAATTTCCTACCTTAACAATTGCACACATTTGATCACTTGATACGTTTTTCTTATGAATCAGTTATCTCAATGAGTTCCACATAGTCTAACCATTTTAACGTACTACATGTATACAAGTAGTTTGTTACCAACTTAAAAACCATTAATTAATTACTTATCACAAGAATCTTTGTTAAACTTTCATTTACCAAAGAGATTTTCACTTGACTTAAAACAATCACAACACCTATAAGTCTTGCACAACTAGAGGAACTTCACTAGTATTAGGAAGGAAACAACTCGTACACAATGATAGTTGTTTTAGAGATATAAAGGTCACATTATTTCTTCTAAACTTGATCAAACAGATGGGGATATTTCTCTTTCATTTCCTTCTCCACTTCCCACGTAGCTTCCGCCACCCGTTAAATTCGCCATAACACCATGACTAAGGCAACTTCCTTATTTCTCAACTTACGGACTTGTCTATCAAGAATGGCAACCGGAACCTCTTCATACGACAACTCTTCACTAGCCTCGATAATCTTGACTGGCACGATGGTGGATGGATCTCCAACCACTTTCTTCAACATGGACACGTGGAACACCGGGTGCACTAATGACATTTTGGGAGGCAATTCTAACCTATAGGCCACCTGTCCTATCCTTTGAATGATTCGATATGGCCCGAAATACCTAGGACTCTACTTACCTTTCTTCTCGAAGTGCATGATTCCCTTCATAGGGGATACCTTCAAGAACACCCAATCATTAACTTGAAATTCCAATTCCCTCCGAAGAATGTCCGCATAATACTTTTGGTGACTCTGAGCAGTCTTCATCCTTTCTTGAATGATTTTAACTTTCTCCATAGCCTGGTGTACAAGATTTGGCCCTATCAGTTCTTCTTCGCCCACTTCGAACCACCCAATCGGATACCTACACCTTCTTCCATATAATGCCTCAAATGGGACCATCTGAATGCTAGCATGAAAGCTATTATTGTAAGAAAATTCTATAAGGGGCAGGTGATCATCCCAATTACCTTTGAAGTCCAAGACACAAGCCCGCAACACATCTTCAAGCATCTGAATAGTCCGCTCTGCTTGACCATCAGTCTGCGTATGGAAAGTCGTGCTGAGATTCACCTGGGTACCCAAACCTTGCTAAAATTTCATCCAAAAATTAGCTGTGAACTGAGCCCCTCGACTCGAAATAATAGAGAGCGGAGTATCATGAAGCCTCACTATTTCCTTGATGTACAACAGAGCATACTGTTATGCGGTATCGGTGGACTTGACTGGCAAGAAGTGAGCTAATTTGGTGAGGCGATCCACTATCACCCAAATTGAGTCAAACTTTCGCTGAATGCGAGGTAATCCTACCACGAAATCCATGTTGATCATCTCCCACTTCCTCATTGGTATTTCCAAAAGCTGGGTTAACCCACCCGGCCGTTGATGCTCAGGTTTTACTTGCGGACAATTTGGACATTTAGATACAAAGTTAGCCACATTCCTCTTCATACCGTTCCACCAATAAATTTCCTTGAGATCGTGATACATTTTCGTAGAACCCGGGTGCACCGAATACCGAGAATGATGAGCCTCCGCCATTACTCTCTCCCGAAGGTTATCCACATCTGGAACACATCGCCTTCCTTGACATCGTAGCACATCATCATTGTTGTCGAGTGAGAATGCTGAAGTTTTGTTGTTCAGAACTGCCTCCTTCATCTGTGCCAATGCTAGATCGATGAACTATTTTTCCTTGACTTCCACTACAAGCGATGATTCTGCTATATTACGCACCATAACTTCCTCCTTATTTGGGGTCGAAATGCAAACCCCAAGACTAGCCAACTAATAGACCTCCCGAGCTAGGAGCCTCTGATCTGCCCCCAAATGAGCCAAACTACCCATTGATTTTTGACTGAGGGCGTCGGCCACAACATTCGCCTTACCCGGATGGTATAAGATGTTCATATCATAATCCTTAAGTAATTATAACTACTCCCGCTGCCTCAAATTTAACTCCTTTTGTTTGAACAAATATTGGAGACTCTTGTGGTCAGAGAACACATCCACATGGACCCTATAAAGGTAATGCCGCCATATTTTCAAGGCAAATACAACTGCTGCAAGCTCCAAATCATGCGTCGGGTAATTCTTCTCATGATTCTTGATTTGCCTTGAAGCATACGCTATAACCTTCTCACGCTGCATCAATACACACCCCAAACTGACCCTGGAAGCATCGCAATAAACAACAAATTCTTCCGTGCCTTCCGGCAAGGCCAATATCGGTGCCGAGGTCAACCTTGACTTCATTTCCTGAAAACTTCTCTCACAAGCGTCGGACCATTGGAACTTAACTGCTTTTTGAATCAATTTAGTCAATGGGGAGGCGAGGGTAGAGAATCCCTCCACAAACCTCCGGTAGTACCCGGCTAAACCTAAGAAGCTACGAACCTTCATCGGGGTCGTGGGTCTAGGCCAATCCTTCACCGCTGCAATCTTCTGGGGGTCCACCTGAATTCCCTCACTGGAAACAACATGACCCAGAAAAGTGACGGACTCCAACCAAAATTCACATTTTGAGAATTTAGCATACAACTGGTACTGATGAAGAGTCTGCAAAACTGCCCTAAGGTGATAGGCATGATCCTCCCGACTTTGCGAATAAACAAGGATGTCGTCAATGAAAACAATCATGAAGGAGTCTAGAAATTGCTTGAAGACCCGATTCATAAGATCCATAAAAGTTGTCGGGGCATTGGCTAGCCCAAAAGACATGACCAAGAATTCAAAGTGACCATAGTGAGTTCTGAAAGCGGTCTTGGGAATATCCTGCTCCTTAATCTTCAATTGGTGATATCCTGACCGTAGATCAATTTTGGAGAAGAATCTCGTACCTTGAAATTGGTCGAACAAATCCTCTATTCGAGGCAAAGGATACATATTTTTTATGGTGACTTAGTTGAGCTGCCGATAATCAATACACATCCGGAGCGACCCATCCTTCTTCCTGACAAAAAGAACCGGAGCACCCCACAGCGATACACTCGGTCGTATGAACCCCTTCTCTAATAAATCCTTCAGCTGCTCCTTTAACTCTCTTAACTCTGCTAGCACCATTCTGTATGGTGGAATAGATATTGGCTGCATATCAGGTAACACATCAATTCCAAAATAAATCTCCCTATCCGGCGGAATCCCTGAAAGCTCATCCCAAAATACTCCAAGAAACTCATTCACAACCGGCACAGACTCGAGGGCAGACACTTCTGATGTGGTGTCCGCCACCCGGACTAAATGATATATACATCCCTCTTTAATCAACTTTGAAGCTTTAAGGTAGGAAATAAACCTATCCTTCGGCACCATACCATTTCCCTTCCACTCAGTAACTGGCTCATTAGGAAACTCGAGCCTCATCATTCTCGTTCGGCAGTCAAGTTTGGCAAAACATGCATAAAGCCAGTCCATTCCCATAATAACATCAAAATCTATCATTCCAAGCTCGACAAGATCAACCGTAGTAATACGAGCACATACCGCGACATTGAATTCCTATAAACTCACGTGGCAATGATAGAATCACCAACCGGAGTCGATCTAGAGAACGACTCATGAAGCTGTTCGGGTTCTATTCTAAAGCTTGAAACAATAAATGGGGTTACATAAGACAAAGAGGATCCCGGATCAATAAAAGCATAACAATTCACCAGAAATCTAGCAACGTAAATATAGTGCACAAATTAATACACATAACTTAGAATTGAAGTTCACAATTGTTACTCAAACTCATTTAGGTTTTCAACCCTTCTTTGAATACTCCTTTACTCTTACCCAATTCCTCCTACTAGATTTTAGGTTTTTAATAGACATGCATGCAGGATTTCAACCATTATTTCAAAGACTAATGCATGAGACTCCCCCTCTTCGTTTAAACCATAAATTCAATGGGAGAAGTTAGGGATTTTATCTGTAAGGAAAGGGGGTATGAAGATAAGCTTGAAATTTCCTGGCCCGGATGGTTTTGAAGAACTAAATTTTGGAGAAGATGACTTTCTCTCTCAAGACACTCTCTTCCTCTCTCTTAATTGTTCAGCAAGATTGTTAAAAAGAGGGGGTTAAGGTGTTTTATTAAAAATGGGTCGGGTTTTAAAATTTAGAAAAATAGAAGCCCGAGCAAAATCTGTGGTCGCATTTTGCGATCGCAGAATCAAAATGCGGTCTGCATATTGGACTGCAAAAATGCCCCCAAAACTCTGAAGGTTTGCCTGGGTCTGCGACTGAAATGCGGTCCGCATTCCTGTTATGCGGTCGCATTTTGCACCGCCGAATTGACATCTACAAATCCTTGAGGAATTTATGCGACTATTATGTGGTCCGCATATTGATTATGCAATCGCATAATGAACCGCATTTTCAACATCAATTTTGACAATTCTTCTGCTTCATGTTGCGGCAGAAATGCGGTCCACATAGCTGATCTGCGATCGCATAATGACAATTTTCTGGAAAATCGATTCTTTTGATTTTTAAGTGCAAAATCAAAATTTTTTAAGAATTCTACACATTCCTAACACATATTCAGACCTTGGAACTACGAGCTACTAGGTTTTGAGCACAAGATTTTTACATGGCCATACATCCTCCCCCACTTAAAATCGTTAGTCCTGGAAAGAGGATTTTTGAAAATCGGTTGGTTTAAAAAGCATGATATGCAGACTCTCAAAATTTTCGCTAGCTCCCATAATTTAGAAAAAATTCGCCAGAGTTTCCTGCGTATTATGGACATATCTACCTAACAGAGGGCCCCCTGAAACACGAATTCCAAACACCATAACAGGATTACAACCATCCTTACAATTGTCGTACAATTTCCTACCTTAAGAATTGCACACATTTGATCACTTGATACGTTTTTCTTATGAATCAGTTATCTCAATGAGTTCCACATAGTCTAACCATTTCAACATACTACATGTATACAAGTAGTTTGTTACCAACTTAACAACCAATAATTAATTACTTATCACAAGAGTCTTTGTGAAACATTCATTTACCAAAGAGATTTTCACATGACTTAAAACAATCACAACACCTATAAGTCTTGCACAACTAGAGGAACTTCACTAGTATTAGGAAGGAAACAACTCGTACACAATGATAGTTGTTTTAGAGATATAAAGGTCACATTATTTCTTCTAAACTTGATCAAACAGATGGGGATATTTCTCTTTCATTTCCTTCTCCACTTCCCACGTAGCTTCCTCAACCCGTTGACTCCGCCACAACACCATGACTGAGGCAACTTCCTTATTTCTCAACTTACGGACTTGTCTATCAAGAATGGCAACTGGAACCTCTTCATACGACAACTCTTCACTAGCCTCAATAGTCTTGACTGGCACGATGGTGAATGGATCTCCAACCACTTTCTTCAACATGGACACGTGGAACACCGGGTGCACTAATGACATTTCGGGAGGCAATTCTAACCTATAGGCCACCTGTCCTATCCTTTGAACGATTCGATATGGCCCGAAATACCTAGGACTTAACTTACCTTTCTTCCCGAAGCGCATGATTCCCTTCATAGGGGATACCCTCAAGAACACCCAATCATTAACTTGAAATTCCAACTCCCTCCGAAGAACGTCCGCATAACACTTTTGGTGACTCTGAGCAGTCTTCATCCTTTCTTGAATGATTTTAACTTTCTCTATAGCCTGGTGTACAAGATCTGGCCCTATCAGTTCTTCTTCGCCCACTTCGAACCACCTAATCGGATACCTACACCTTCTTCCGTATAATGCCTCAAATGGGACCATCTGAATGCTAGCATGAAAGCTGTTATTGTAAGAAAATTCTATAAGGGGCAGGTGATCATCCCAATTACCTTTGAAGTCCAAGACACAAGCCCGCAACACATCTTCAAGCGTCTGAATAGTCCGCTGTGCTTGACCATCGGTCTGCGTATGGAAAGTCGTGCTGAGATTCACCTGGGTACCCAAACCTTGCTGTAATTTCTTCCAAAAATTAGCTGTGAACTGAGCCCCTCGATTCGAAATAATAGAGAGTGGAGTATCATGAAGCCTCACTATTTCCTTGATGTACAACAGAGCATACTGTTATGCGGTATCGGTGGACTTGACTGGCAAGAAGTGAGCTAATTTGGTGAGGCGATTCACTATCACCCAAATTGAGTCAAACTTTCGCTGAATGCGAGGTAATCCTACCACGAAATCCATGTCGATCATCTCCCACTTCCTTATTGGTATTTCTATAAGCTGGGTTAACCCACCCGGCCATTGATGCTCAGCTTTTACTTGCTGACAATTTGGACATTTAGATACAAAGTTAGCCACACTCCTCTTCATACCGTTCCACCAATAAATTTCCTTGAGATCGTGATACATTTTCGTCGAAGTCGGGTGCACCGAATACCGAGAATGATGAGCCTGCGCCATTACTCTCTCCCGAAGGTTATCCACATCTGGAACACATAGCCTCCCTTGACATCGTAGCACATCCTCATTGCCGTCGAGTAGAATGCTGAAGTTTTGCTGTTCAGAACTGCCTCCTTCATCTGTACCAATGCTAGATCGATGAACTATTTTTCCTTGACTTCCGCTACAAGCGATGATTCTACTCTATTACACACCATAACTTCCTCCACATTTGGGGTCGAAATGCAAACCCCAAGATTGGCCAACTGATAGACCTCCCGAGCTAGGAGCCTCTGATCCGCCCCCAAGTGAGCCAAACTACCCATTGATTTTCGACTGAGGGCGTCGGCCACAACATTCGCCTTACCCAGATGGTATAAGATATTCATATCATAATCCTTAAGTAATTATAACCACTGCCACTGCCTCAAATTTAACTCCTTCTGTTTGAACAAATATTGGAGACTCTTGTGGTCTGAGAACACATCCACATGGACCCTATAAAGGTAATGCCGCCATATTTTCAAGGCAAATACAACTGCTGCAAGCTCCAAATCATGCGTCGGGTAATTCTTCTAATGATTCTTGATTTGCCTTAAAGCATACGCCATAACCTTCTCACGCTGCATCAATACACACCCCAAACTGACCCCAAACTGGAAGCATCGCAATAGACAACAAATTCTTCCGTGCCTTCCGGCAAGGCCAATATCGGCGCCGAGGTCAACCTTGACTTCAATTCCTGAAAACTTCTCTCACAAGCGTCGGACCATTGGAACTTAACTACTTTCTGCATCAATTTAGACAATGGGGAGGCGAGGGTAGAGAATCCCTCCACAAACCTTAGGTAGTACCCGGCTAAACCCAAGAATCTACGAACCTTCGTCGGGGTCGTGGGTCTAGGCCAATCCTTCACCGCTGCAATCTTCTGGGGGTCCACCTGAATGCCCTCACTGGAAACAACATGACTCAGAAAAGTGACGGACTCCAACCAAAATTCACATTTTGAGAATTTAGCGTACAACTGGTACTGATGAAGAGTCTGCAAAACTGTCCTAAGGTGATAGGCATGATCCTCCCGACTTTGCGAATAAAGAAGGATGTCGTCAATGAAAACAATCACGAAGGAGTCTAGAAATTTCTTGAAGACCCGATTCATAAGATCCATAAAAGTTGTCGGGGCATTGGTTAGCCCAAAAGACATGACCAAGAGTTCAAAGTGACCATAGTGAGTTCTGAAAGCGGTCTTGGGAATATCCTGCTCCTTAATCTTCAATTGGTGATATCCTGACGGTAGATCAATTTTGGAGAAGAATCTCGTACCTTGCAATTGGCCGAACTGATCCTCTATTCGAGGCAAAGGATACTTATTTTTTATGGTGACTTTGTTGAGTTGCCGATAATCAATACACATCCGGAGCAACCCATCCTTCTTCCTGACAAAAAGAACTGGAGCACTCTACAGCGATACACTCGGTCGTATGAACCTCTTCTCTAATAAATCCTTCAGCTGCTCATTTAACTCTCTTAACTCTGCTGGCACCATTCTGTATGGTGGAATAGATATTGGCTGCGTATCAGGTAACACATCCATTCCAAAATAAATCTCCCTATCTGGCGGAATCCCTGAAAGTTCATCCCAAAATACTCCAAGAAACTCGTTCACAACCGGCACAGACTCGAGGGTAGACACTTCTGATGTGGTGTCCGCCACCCGGACTAAATGATATATACATCCCTCTTTAATCAACTTTGAAGCTTTAAGGTAGGAAATAAACCTACCCTTCGGCACCACACCATTTCCCTTCTACTCAGTAACTGGCTCATTAGGAAATTCGAGCATCATCATTCTCGTTCGGCAGTCAAGTTTGGAAAAACATGCATAAAGCCAGTCCATTCCCATAATAACATCAAAATCTACCATTCCAAGCTCGACAAGATCAGCCGTAGTAGTACGAGCATACACCGCGACATTGAATTCCTATAAACTAACGTGGCAATGATAGAATCACCAACCAGAGTCGATACAGAACAGCTCATGAAGCTATTCGGGTTCTATTCTAAAGCTTGAAATAATAAATGGGGTGACATAAGACAAAGAGGATCCCGGATCAATAAGAGCATAACAATCAATGGCCTGAACAGACAAGATACCTGTAACCACATCTGGAGAAGCCTCTGCACTTTGGCGACCACTCAAAGCATAGAACCGGCTGGGTCCACCTCTACCACGATCTCTTCCCCTAACTGTACCACGTCCCGTCGGGGCTGGAGGACGTACAGATGATGTAGCGACGGAAGAACCGGATGACTAAGCAGATCCCCAACCCATGCCCTGACTGGGCACATGACAGTCTCGCTGTATGTGACCTCTCCCCCCGCATCTGAAACACATCGGGATTTCCATGTAGCAAGTCTCCGTATGAAATCTCCCACACTTGGGGCATGGAGCCCTCCCCTACTGCTGCGATCTCCGTCCCGAACGACCGGACTGATGGGGCCTCCTACTGTCTAAACCTGGTCTCATGCGGCTGCGCTGCTGGTAACTTTGTAGAGATGGTGGTGTGCTCGCTGAGGACTGAGCATATTATTGGGATGGCCCTGACAACCCTCTCCCCTGAGCTGATCTCCCTGAGTGGCCCGCTGATCGGGCCCTATTGCTATTCTCCCTTTCTGCCCGAATCTTCAATATCCTAGCCTCTATGGCCTGAGCGAATCCCACAATCTTTCCATAGTTCATGTCCAAGTGTAAAGCCGCAGAAGGAACCTCATTCACTACCAATGGACTAAGGCCCTGAACAAATCACCGAACTCTAGCTGCCATGGTCGACACTATCTTAAGAGAATACTTGGTCAACCTCAAGAACTCCATGTGATACTCCCAAACACTCATACTGCCTTGAGTGAGGGTCTCAAACTCAGTGGCACGTGCTGCTGTTGTCTCAGCATGCAAGAACTGATCCATGAATGCATCTACAATCTCATCCCATCTGGCCGGGGGTCTTCCCTCCCCACGGGAGCCCTCCCACATCTCGAACCATGAATATGCTGCTCCCCTCAACCAGTATGATGCCAACTCAACTCCCTTTGTATCTGAAGCTTTCATCACTCGGAGGGTCTTATACATTTAATCAAGGAATTCCTACAGATCGGCCTCTAGATCTGTGCCTGAGAATTCTGGAGGGGCTAGCTGCAAAAACTGGTTAACTTTGGAACTGGCTGAACCTCCCTGTCCGCTAAAGGATGTAGGGGCATCCTGGGATCTCTGGGCCTGAGCGGCCACTAACTGGGTCAACAAGCGGATGGCTCCTCTAAGATCCCCATCAGAAGCCTCGGGACCAGGAGCTGGGATGGTGCCAGAATCAAGAATATCTGCGGGAGGGATGGTGGCACCCTCTGCCACTGCAGGAACAGGAGCATGCTGGTCTGGGACAGACGGGCCACGTAGGTTCAAGGCCGGAGAGTCACTCTCACCCACAGCATTAGGTACAAGATTCATAGCCTCACTTGTGGCATTGGCCCCAAGGCCGAGAATCGCTGACTATTTCTCAAAGTGGGTAGAATCGCTGGCCTTCAAGAAAATAAGAGAGAAGGAAGTCATAAATTTTATATAGGAACACATCATATGCTAGTTCGGAAGCCCATCCAAAATAACATGTGACAACGGGAGGCAATTCATCGGGAGCAAGGTAACATAGTTCCTTGAGGACAACGGAATCAAGAGGATCCTGTCGATGCCATATCACCCATATGCAAACAGCCAAGCCAAATCTAGAAATAAAACCATCATTTAAAACTTGAAAAAGAAACTGGAAAGTGCCAAGGTAAAAAGGAGGGAAACACTGCCCGAAATGTTGTAGGCATATCGGAAAACTCCAAAATCGAGCATCAGGGAGACACCTTTCTCCCTAGTATATGACGTCGAGGCACTGGTGCCAGTGGAGACCGGAGAACCAAGCACCAGATTCCAACACACTAGCGAGAGGTCAAATAACAAGCCATGGCAACGGCCCTAAAGCTGCTCGATGAAACACGGGAAGCCTCGCTGGTTCGAATAGCTGCCCAAAAATAGAAAATGGACAGATACTACAATAGAAGAATGAATCTCTGATACTTCAGAGTAGGAGACCTAGTCGTGAGGTAGGTCACCCTCAACACTAAAAACCGGGCCAAAATTGGGAAGGACCGTACCGTGTCCTCGGAATAATTGGCAAAGGCTACTATAAGCTTAGTACCGTGGAGGGCGAGCAACTTCCAAGTAAATGGAATGTATCGATGCGTAAGCGGTATTATTGCTAGGACGGCCGAATATGGAACCCAACAAACATCCTCGAGCGAATTGCACTCTTTTCCTTTGACTAGAATCTTTTCCCCAAACAGGTTTTTGCCAACAATGTTTTAAACGAGGAAACATCTGTGCATTTCTCCAGAAGGATCCAAGGAACCTACAAGAACTCTTTAACATTCAGCTCTGCCCCGGGAATTAGACAAATAAGGCCCCGACCGGGGACACCGTATCGGCTGAGCTTGCAAAAAAACAAAACAACATGTACCTACATCAGGCAATCAAAGGATAGCTTTTCAATGCCTTATTCTCCAAACAAGGAAATCTCAGGCATATCCCCATTAGGGGACATCTCTTCACCAAATGCATCCCAAAATACTCGGAGGCTTGGTGACAACAACTTGGCACTTGAATGACCCCAGGGTAGGAACTCTAGGCTCATAAAGCCCCTACGAGGTAGCTCTGAGTTCACAAGAAGTGGTCTTCACACTTAAACAACTTGATGACTTGGAGACTGACATAATTCACCATGCGCTAGAAAACCCAAAAATGTAAGACCTCTAGCGGGCAGAATCGGCGTAACTAGATCCATTTTACATCGCCTAAAAAATTGTAAGACCTCAATATGCATCAAAAACTATAAGACCTCAATAGGCATGAACAACCGTAAGACCTCAAAAGGCATGTAAATCCCGAAATTTAGACTATATGTGTCACGCCCTGAATTCAAGGGATGTGACCGGCGCTCGACCGGGTGGCCCCAGTCAAGCGGACCCGAGTGCCTCTCCTACCACACGTGTTACCCCGCATTCTTCATTACTTATTAGCCAAGAGAAATAACCATTTTCGAACAAAATACCTTTTTATTACAAAACATACATATGGTACATGATTTCTTAGCGTGGTTTACACTTTACATAACCCAACGTGCAAGATACATATTACATAAGTTCATGACCCACATTTCCTATCTACGGAGCCTCTAAACAAGAAAAGGGATGATATCGTACTTGCCAGTAACAAGGCTCTGGCTATACCTTATACAAATACCAAAATAAGATTCCAGAATAAAGGTGGCATGAGCCACGCAGGGCCCCGAAAGGAAAGGGGCTCACCAATTCAGCCGGCGGGAAGGGATGAAGAGCTACGGTCGATGGCCTGGAGTACCTTCTATGGATCCACCTATAATCATAACACGAATGTAGCGCCCCCGGCAAAAGGGACGTCAGTACACTTGAATTGTACTGGTATGTATGAACAAACTTGCTCTGAGTAAACTCAAGCCATATACAAGTAGGTAACAGTAATAGGAACGACAATCAAATGCACAAGAAAAGGAACAATCAAGCCAAACAAGTTTTCAATCTCCCCTGTTTTCCACCTTCCACAATTCCACACCAATGATTTCATAATTTGCTGAAAATGTTTATTTCAATAGTGATTTCGATCACTTTTCCACCCTTATTACCTCGTCCACCCTTATTACCTCGGCCACCCTTATCGCCATAACCCACACCTTATAACTTTGTGTTGCGGCGTGCAACCCGATCCCACCATATAGTCACAATCCACAAACAACACAACAACAATCAACAATTCAGAAGGATCAACAACAACACTTCTTAAGAAATACCATCAACATCAATACTATTTTCCTTCACATCCAACAACTCACATGTGCCTTACATTACAATGACAATTGCCCATAATAAGCCATAGATGTGGTTATCACAGTTATTCCAGTTGCATCATTCACGATTTTCTTCCATCATTTGTTACTCAAATCTTACCATATAACACTTTTACGATCACGCATTTAGTTTATTGCTAGTTACTTGCAACATTATATCAGGAGACTTAACCACAACACTCAATAAATCCAATCACAAGAATTCCACAACAATCACAATCATACAAATAACAATAATTTTCATGGATAAGCCACGTAGATATCACATACCAAACATTCGTACACCAAACAAGGCGATTCTACAAAGATCAAAGTTAGCCATACATACCTGGAGCCGAATTTCCTTTTAATATCTACTTCCAACGTTACCAAAAAGCCTCGCAACGTCAATCTAGTGCACAAATTAATACATATTTCTTAGAATCAATGTTCACAATCACTACCCGAACATATTTAGGTTATCAAACCTCCTTTACATAATTCTTTACTCCCACCTAATTATTCTTACTAGATTTTAGGTTTTAATAGACATGCATGATTGTTTTGACCCCTATTTTCAAGAATCAATGCATAAGAATCTCCCTTTTTATTAAAATCTAAAAATCAATCAAAAAGAGTTGGGTATCTTACCTGCAAGAACGGAAATAAAGATAATATTGAAGAATTTCCGGGCCTGGGCGACGTTGGAAAATCAAATTGATGAAGATGAGACTTTATCTCTCAAGAACCCTCTCTCCCTTCTCTCTAGTTTTGTCCAGAAAAAAATGTGTAAAAATGAAGGGTTGGGGTGTTTTATTAAAGAAGAGATCGGGCTGAAAAATTAGAAAATCTAGAGCCGATTCGAATCTGCGGTCGCACTCTGCGATCGTAGAGTGGAAATGCAGTCCGCATAATGGACCGCAAAAGTGCTCCTAAAATCTGACTTCTCTACCTGGGTTTGCGACAGAAATGCGGTCCGCATTTCTATTCTGCGGTTGCATAATGCACCGCAGAATTGACCTTCACAATTCCTTGAGGAATTTATGCGATGGTTATGCGGTCCGCATATTGATTATGCGATCGCATAATAGACCGCATTTTCAACATCAATTTCGACTAACTCACTGGTTAACTCTGTGACGAAAATGCAGTCATCATACCTGATCTGCGACCGCATAATGGAAATTTTATGGATAATTTCGATTCTTGATTTTTAAGTGCAAAATCAATAACAAGGGTCTCGCCGCGAAAAATTCTACATATTCCTAACGCATATTCGGACCTTGGCACTATGAGCTATTAGGTTTTGAGCACAAGATTTTTACGGGACCTTACAGTTATGTTCGGACAGCACTTGTAAGTGAGCGATGATTCTGAGAGTTGTACTCCAGCAAAATATTAATATGTTACCGTATCTGACGGTTCTATGTCTTGGGGTGCCTGCATTCAAAGAAAAATTATGAGTTTTATCGGGGGGAAGGTTAGTTCGTCTTCCCGTTGCCCCCGCCCATCCTACTCGGCTCTTGTTTTCATTGGGGTAGCGTCGCTAAACAAAGCAATTTTGATAGTAGCCATGCATGATTAGGTAATATAATTTGAAAAATATGCCGTAACTACATAATTTAAAAATGATTTTCTTTTTGATGAACCAACGACTGCGAAACGGTTAAAGACGTTGTGACCTCCTTTGCTTTAGAATTTTGAGGGTCCTCCTCAAATTCTACCCCAATTTACTAGGCTGGGGTTTCTGACGGCTCCGTGCGATGAATGGCTGAAAGTTGACTTCGAAATTTTGAGGGTCCTCAAAATTCTGCCACAGTTTCTAATATAGGGGGAAATGAAATTTTTATTGAATTGTGACTGAACCTATATGGCTGCCTACGAATCCCCTCTTAAACGAGAATCAGGTCATGTGCAGTTCAAATTACATCATATAGGAAAATCATAAGTGCTACACATAGTATTGCTTGACTGCATCTGAACTGATCAGTTTTGGCCAAACTTCTCCGTCCATTTCTACAAGTATGAGGGCTCCTCCTGTTAGGACCCGGTGAACCATGTATGGACCCTTCCAGTTGGGAGAGAATTTTCCTTTGGCTTCATCATGATGCGGGAAAATTTTCTGCAGCACCAGCTGCCTCGGTGTGAATTGTCTCGGTCTGACCCTTTTGTTGAAGGCCCTGGACATCCTGTTCTGATACAATTGACCATGGCAAACTACATTCATTATTTTCCCGTCTATAAGGGCTAACTGCTCATAGCGACTCTTTACCCATTCTATATCTTCAAGTTCCGCCTCCTATATAATCCTCATAGAGGGAATCTGTACCGCGGCTGGGATGACTACCTCGGTGCCATAAACCAACATATAGGGAGTCGACTTGGTTTTTCGTGCCACTGCTTGTTTTTCTCTATAATTTTCCTTAGTATCTTATTGATGTTCTTATTGGCTGTTTGTATTATTCCATTCATATGAGGTCTGTAGGCTGTAGAATTCTTGTGCTTAATCTTGAACGTCTCATACATTTCTTTCATTAGATCACTGTTGAGATTGGAACCATTATCAATGATGATTGACTTCGGGATGCCGAATGGGCAAATGATACGGTCGCGGACAAAGTTTACCACAACCTTCTTGGTTACTGCCTTATATGATGTTGCTTTAACCCATTTGGTGAAATAATCAATTGCTACTAGAATGAACTTGTGCCCGTTTGATGCGACATGCTCGATAGATCCGATGACATCCATTCCCCAAGTGGCGAATAGCCATAGTGAGCTTGTTGCATTAAGATCGTTAGGAGGCACCTTTATCATGTCTTCATGAATCTGGCAGCGATGGCACTTTTGGACATACTGGATGCAGTCCGTTTCCATAGTCATCCAAAAATAATCAGCTCGGATTATTTTTCTCGCTAAGACAAAACCATTCATGTGCGGGCCACAGGTCCCCGCATGAACCTCTTCTAATAACCTGGATGCTTCCCTTGCTTTGACACATCTCAGTAATCCTAAATCGGGTGTCCTCCTATATAAGATTCCTCCACTGTGAAAGAAGTGATTGGATAACCTCTGCAGTGTGTGCTTCTGTGTAGTCTTTGCAAGTTCTGGGTATTCTCCTGTTGCCGATATTTCTTAATGTCATGAAATGATGTTTTTCCATCTGCTTCTTCCTCGACATGGGCACGGTAAGATGGATGATCATGAATCCCTACTAGAATAGGGTCTATGAAGTTCTTATCTGGATGTTGTATCATAGAGGCTGGGATAGCCAATGCATCGACAAATTCATTCTTGACTCTGGGGACATGCTAGAACACTATCTTTGTAAACCTCTTCCTTAACTCCTATACATGATTCAAATACGGGCGTATTTTGGAGTTCTTGGTTGCCCATTCTTCTCGAACCTGATGTATGAGCAAGTCAAAATTCCCGATCACTAGTAACTCCTGAACGCTCATGTCAATGGCCTGCTTTAGCCCCAAGATACAGGCTTCGCACTCGGCCATGTTGTTGGTGCATGGGAACCTGAGCTTGGTAGATATTTCTGATACTAAAAATGCCTCTATGCCAACTCCTTTGAAATTTGATGCTCCATCGAAAAACATTCTCCAACCATCATATGATTCTGCAATGTCTTCTCCTATGAAAGAGACCTCTTCGTCCGGAAAATATGTCTTTAGAGGCTCATATTCTCCGTCCACGAGATTTTTGGCAAGATGATCGGCCAGTGCTTGTCCTTTGATCTCCTTCTAGGTCACGTAGACAATATTAAATTCACTCAGTAGGATTTGCCATTTGGCTAGCTTGCCCATGGGCATGGTCTTCTGTAAGATGTACTTCAGCGGATCCATTCTTGATATGAGATAAGTGGTATAGTCATTGAAATAATGCCTCAGCTTTTGATCTACCTAAGTCAGAGCATTACACATGCGTTCTAGCATGGAATACCGGGCCTCGTACGAGGTGAAATTCTTGCTGAGATAGTAGATGGTTTGCTTTTTTCTCCTTGTTTAATCACGTTTTCCCAAAATACAACCGAATGCCCCATCCAGTACTGCAAGGTAAAGCAATTACGGTCTACCCAGTTCAGGCAGAACCAGCACTAGTGGCGTTGATAGCTATTCCTTAATTCTGTCCAAGGATTTCTTACAATCATCAGTCCACTTAGTGGCGGCGTTCTTCTTCAACATCTTAAAGATTGGTTCACAAATGACAGTGGACTGAGCTATGAACCGGCTGATGTAATTGAGTCTCCCTAAGAAACTCATAACCTCTGTCTTGTTCTTTGGCGGTGGCAATTCTTGAATGGCCTTAACCTTTGACGGATCCAGTTCTATTCCTTGTTGACTTACGATGAACCCAAGAAGTTTTCCGGCAGGAACCCCGAATGCACATTTGGCGGGATTCAGCTTTAAATTGAACCTTCTCAACCTGTTGAAGAACTTCCTTAGATCTTCCATATGGTTAGTGTCTTTCTTGAATTTGATGATGACATCATCTACATACACCTCGATCTCTTTGTGTATCAGGTCATGGAAAATAGTAGTCATGGCCCTCATGTAGGTGGCCCCAACATTCTTTAATCCAAACGCCATCGTCTTGTAATAATACATTTCCCATGGTGTAATGAAATTCGTTTATCTGTGTCTTCTTCGTCCATCCATATCTGATGATACCCGGCAAAACAATCAACAAATGACTCCAATTCGTGCTTGGCGCAAATATTAATTAGGATTTGTATATTTGGCAAGGGTAAGTACTCTTCTAGGCTAGCCCGGTTGAGGTCCCGGTAGTCGACACAGACTCTGACCTTCCTTTCTTTCTTTGGCACTATCACAATGTTGTCCAACCATGTCGGATATTCCACTACCCTGAGGACCTTGGCTTTGACTTGTTTGGTAACTTCCTCCTTGATTTTCAAACTCATGTCTGGCTTGAACTTTCTGAACTTCTGCTTTACCGACGGGCATGTCGGATCTGTTGGTAGTTTGTGAGCTACAATAGATGTACTGAGACCGGTCATATCATCATACGACTAGGCAAATATGTCCTCATATTCTTTTAAGAACTCCGTGTACTCTTCCTTTTCTGATGGTGACAGGTGAACGCTGATGCGCGTTTCCTTGACATTCTCTGTATCCCCCAAGTTGAAAACCTCATTTTCTACAGGTTAGACTTAGGATTATTCTCAAAGTCCTCAATATCTTTAATGACCTCTTCTAGTATTTCATCCTCTTCTGAGTCTATATCCGTGTGTTGTGTTATCTTGTCGAATGTCACATTCGTCGGTTCATCAAGATAAGTAATAGTAGTGCTGTGTAAATAAAATGATATAAGAAACTGACATACTTTGATAAATTCCATAATTGTTTTGAACATCGGAGCTCTTTTCAAAATTTAAATAAAATACGGAAAGGAAACCAAGTTGTGAAAAAGTAAAAGATAATGCATAGCGCTTTATTCAGACTTGCTACCCCGAAGCTTTTCGGGCCTGGGTGGTTTTGATGGACCAATTGTTGAGGCGTTCTCCTCGGCTCACAGCTTGTATGGAAGGTCCTTCCTCCCATTCCTCCTCAAAAATGACATGACAGTCCATATTGTCGTCTTCCAAGAATAGATTCTTCATTGTCGCCAATATTTCCTCTTCTTCTAACCCATATATGATGTCTGCTGGCTGGAAAGCCTTCTCCAGGCAAGGTATCGGGTGCTCCAGGGGATATTAAGGGCCATACCATGGTGGCGACCAGTTTCTAAATTCTTCCCAAGTATATACATACCATAACCCGAAGGTGGTGCCATGCTTCTTCAGTTTGATAGGTTTAGTGATCCCCTGGAGGTTCTTGCCGAGCCCTTTGCCAGGTTCATACCCGCTCCAATTCAGTATACTTTCGATTTTGTTATCCTACCACGTATCCTTGTCCACAGTGTTGACTCGCTCAATATGATGGTAGGTTTCTCCGCCTAGCTTCCTTCTTCCTCCGATTGCTGGGATAGTCTGGCGACTGTATATGGGGTTACTACCATCGCCATGAATAATCACCTCTTGGTCCCATTTGGAGACATAAACTGATCTCCCTAATAGTGGACATTTGGGAACCATCAAAATCTTTGGCGTTGATAGCCCCATCCTTGATTTCAAGTAGACTCTTCCCCAACGTTCTGAGAGTCACCAATGGACAAATATTGAGGTTGAACCCTCCGTCAATCAAAGTCCTGGTGATGAAATAGTTTTCATACTACACAGTAATATGCAACTCTTTGTTGTGGCTTAACCCTTATAGGGGCAACTCATCCTCGTGGAAAGTGATCTTTTGACTCTCCAATATCTGCCCTACCATGTTCGCCATATCTCCTCCAATTATGTTGCTGGGTATATATGCCTCACTCAGTATCTTCATCAAGGCATTCTTATGTGTCTCGGAGCTTTGCAGCAGAGCTAGGATGGAGATTTGCGCCGGTGTTTTATTCTATTGATCAACGACCGAGTATTCTTTTTCCTATATCTTTCTCTAGAGATCATCGGGCCCGATTTCAATAAGCCATCCAGAGGCATGCTTACTTGATTCAACTAGATGCTTCGGGGTATAAATCATGCCGGTCATGGTCGTACCTTGTGCTGCAATTGCTTCTCCAGACCTAGTTTTCCCCTTCGTTCTCGCCTCGACAGTGTAATCCCAAGGAATGGCCTGTGTATAGAACGGCGTCATGGATGACATTGCTACAGGAATGGGCACCCTCATTTTGGGAGGTAACACAGCAACTTCAAATGGTGCAGGTGCCTTTGGAGACCCAAAGTCTACCTCAATTGGCTCTATGGTCTTTGTGGATGACGGTGTTTCAAGCTCGAGTGGTATGGAACATTTACTTTAGTATTCCCAAAGGGCTGGATCTGGACTACAATTGCTACAAGAATGGGCACCCTCATTTTGGGAGGTAACACAGCAACTTCAAATGGTGCAAGTGCCTTTGGAGACCCAAAGTCTACCTCAATTGGCTCTATGGTCTTTGTGGATGACGGTGTTTCAAGCTCGAGTGGTATGGAACATTTACTTCAGTATCCCCAAAGGGCTGGATCTGGACTACAATTGGATTCAGTGTGACTGTTGGTTTCTTGGGCTCGTCACCTTCAACAATTAATCCAATAGACAATTTGGTGTCCCAATCATCTTTTACCTCGATCATGTGCACACCTCCACCCTTATGATCAGGCAGGGGATTGTTGCAAACATTAGGAGTAGATTCCTTCGCCACAATGATCTTGTTGTCAATTAAAGCTTGGATTTTGTCCTTCAGAGATTGGGACTCGTCACTAGTATGCCCCTTTATACCGGAATGGTATGCATAGGTTTTGTTCCGGTTACCAATTGGGAAGGATTTTTTGGAGTTATGGTAGGGATTGGGGTGACGTAACCGGCAGCTTTGAGTCTTTCATATAACTGGTTGATTGGTTCGGTGATGGTGGTATATTGTTTGGGAGGTCTACGATCGAAGTTAGGGCGCGGTCTAGGGAAGTTTTGGTGGGTGGAAGGTGATTTATAGTGAGGGGTATGAGCATTATAGGCTTGTTAGATGGGTGCGGGTTAGGAATATCTTGGTGAGGTAGGTTGATATGTTGGGGATGTAGATGATTGGTAAGTAGGTGGTGGAATTTGGTAAGAGGGCGGAAGTGCTTGGTAATTAGGGATAGGTTGATATGTGAGAGGAGGTACTGGGTAAGCTTGGTATTTTACTGGGGATTTTATTCTCTGTGCAACCATCATGGAACTCACATCCTTTTTCTTAGACGTGCTCCCCGATTGTATGGCCTTGTTGTTAGCCTGAAATGCCTCAAAATTAGTGACCATACAGCTTTTAATGCCTTCGTCAATCCTTTCTCCTAGTTTGATGATGTCAGAGAATTTCTGGCCCTCTATCAGCATCAACCTCTCATAACACTGTTGATCCTGAGCTTGGATGAAAAACCTATTCATCTGTTCTTCTTCCATGGCTGGCCTGACCTTAGCAACCTCTGATCTCCGACGAGTAGCATACTCGCGGAATGTCTCTATAGGTTTCATCTTCAAATTCTGGATGTAGAATACATTCGGCGCATTCTCTGTATTGAATCTGAACCTGTCCATGAAATCGGTCGCCATTCCTACCCAGCTTGTCCACTTCTTGGGATCTTTGCTAATGTACCAATATAGGGCATCACCGTTCAAACTTCTCATGAGGAGGTTCATGCGAATCTTCTCATCTCTTCCTACACCGACAAGCTTATCACAGTATGTCCTCAAATGGACTCTAGGATCCCTTGAGCCATCAAACATCTCGAACTTAGGAGGTTTGTACCCATCGGGAATTTTGATGTCTTGCTAAATGCAAAGGTCCTCATAATTCAACCCCTCGATACCTTTGTTTCCTTCAACACCCTGGACTCGGCTAGTCAGTTTCTTGAGCACAGTGATCAGGTTCTTGATGAGACAGTCTTTGTCATCAAAATCTTGTGCGCTTGGAATAGGTTGAGTGTACTGTGGTAGGGTTTCCACATAGATGGGGGTGTGGTGGGGATGATCATTTAGTGGTTCGGGAATGAGGAGCGGGGTGTTGTTTAAAGTGTGAGAGGTGTTGCAATTTTGATAAGGAGCGGGTTGTTTCTGCGGTTTCAGGATGTTCTGTGGAGGATTTTGAGCAATGGGAAAGTTGACGTCTGGGGTAGTGAGGGAGAATGACAAGCTTGCCAAGTTTCGAACTTGGTCCACTTCTTCTTGAAATTTCAGTAACTTCTGTTCGAGTTGGGCGGCACTTTCATTGGAAACCTAAATACTCTAAGGAACCTCTACCCTTTCAACTGAGTTGTCCTTCCTGATGTTGCTCAAGTCTTCCGATTTTTCTTTGTTCTTGTTTCTAATAGGAATCGAAGGAGGAGGAGGTGGAGGGCCATTAGATATTACGGAGTAAGATGATGATGCCAGAGTGCACGAACTAACCTTTTTGGGAGAGGAATAAAACAAAGTAAAAACAAAAAGGTAATAAGTTAGTACGGATTCTGAGAAAAAATGTTGCAATATTTAAACACATAGTGTAAGAAAATAAATCGTGTCCTAAATTGGGTGCCTCGTTGTGCCCGAGGTAGGCCTAGCGACATGTTGATTTGTGAACTTATAATGATAAATGCCTCATTTTATCGATAAAAATAAGACGAATCCCAAAACGACACTAAAATTGCATAAATTAAAATGTCACTAATGGACATTGGCCTTATTACATTTTAAAGAGAAAAGAAAAAAAAGACTCCTAACTACTTGGTCGCAGAAGGACCTTCCCCAGAATCAGCATCTTTAACTCTATCGAACAGCTTCACCAGCTCACGCAATCCCAGCAACAAATAAGCTCTAGCCAAGTGCCCTCCTTCATTCCCCTCATCGTTCTGGCAATTTTTGATCCTTCGGATGAATTTCCCGTGCAACTCTACCAAACCTCGCTCCAAATACCCTAGTCGCTTGTTGGCGCTGACAGCCATATCTTTCCATTTTTCAATCAACTTCTAATTTGCTTCTTGAATTCCCTGATGTTCACTTTCGCATTCTCTAATCCTCTTGCGCAATTGGTTGTACTTAACCTATATTTCAGCCATTTTGTCGATGACCCTATGACCTTGAACAGACCCGGGCTGTCCCAACCCAGCATGATCTTCTTCTAACTAACCTGGATAGTATGGGGTGTAACCGGCATGGTATCTGTCAGGTTCTATGGAATCCTTTTCCAGTATGATTTTGCAATTCCACAGTGTTGAGCTTGACATTTGTATGGGCTATCATCGTCTTGGAAATCGGCCCTAAAATGACTCATTTTTTTAACCTTTGTTATGACCTGCTTCCTCCCTGCCTGCCTCATGACTCGGAGAGGGACATAGTGATAAGTTCCCCTCAGAACAATAAGTATAATGAATGGAGCGTCCCGAGAGCGGATGATGAACTCTCTAGTGGGGAACCATTTGAACATCCGCTGCACCTTGTCTTCTTTCAGATTTTCAAACTACTCTACCAACCCTTTAAGCAAACATGTTAGGCATATAGTTCATTCTCTTGAGATGGTGGAAGGATATATGATCATTCCACGCCCTTTGGAGATATTCTATAAGCCAGATTGGAGTAGTAAGTTGCAACCCTCGAAGTGACAGGCCCCTCATTGACAGTTCTCTAAGGCTCGGTATATATCAGCAACAATCACGGGCACTATGCTAAAAGGCTGCCCTCAAATCCCTTCCATTAATTTCTTGGTGACCATGGCTAGTCTGGTACGGACCCTATCCTTCTTCATAGGAAACACTATCATTCCTAAAAAGCAGAATATAAATATGAAAACCCTCCTGTTAATATTCCCCAATGATGTGAGGGCGAATTCATCTGGGTAGGTACGGTAGGACTTGCTGTGGTCGTACCTCTCGTACTAAAAGTCGAAAGTAATATAAGAATCCTTCAAATAGGTCAAGTCTAGGTTCTCTTCAGTCCCATCATCTTGAGGAAACCCCCTGCTCTTGTGACTTGCTGGCATAAGAAAACACGAAGTCTCCCAAGGAATACCTGCTAACCCTCCTATTTCTTGGAGCAAATAGGTCATTTTAAGGTCCCCGAAGCGAAACACTGATCTATCACTATCCCAGAATAAGGTTGCAACCTCTATGATTTTGTTGTCGGGCAGGATTTCCAAAAGAGAAGGTAAATTCCCCAAATATTTGCGGACGAGAGTTTGGTCAATAGAGTGAAGGTCTTCCCACCAGCTTAGCAACCTTGGGTAAATGTTGATTACCATGCCGAATCTGGGGACTTCGTGCCTCATTTTATGCAAAATAAAGTGTTAGACCCCTACCCCACCGGACTCTACTATTTAAACCAATAATTAGCATAATGGCATTTAGTTCTCAAAATAAATGTACAGAATATGGTATTGTCTGTTTGGGTTCCAAGGAAACCCGGTGGACTTTAGACAAGGCAATCTGTGACGACCCAAAGGGGTCATCACTTATTTCCCTACTCTTTCTGTTCTTTTGAGGCCTCGAAGTCTCATTTGGGGTTTTCTCGATTTGTGTGCATAGTCCGGGCGTATAGCCGAAAAGATTAAATATGAATTCTATGTGAAAAGTGATAAATTTTGATATTAATATGAGTAAATTTGACTTCGGTCATCATTTTGGGTAAACGGACCTGAACCCATGCTTTGACGTTCCCGGACGGTCCGCAGAAAAATATGGGACTCGGGCATATGCCCGCAATCGAATTCTGAGGTCTAGAGCCCGAGAAATGAATTTTTTTGCAAAATTATTAAGGAAATTGGAAATGAAATTTGATTAAAATAATGTGGTATCGTGCTTGTATTTTGGTTTCGATGCCCGGTACAAGTCTTATATATGGTTTAAGCACTTTCTGTAAAATTTGGTTGAAGTTGGACGTCGTTTGACGTGTTTCGGAATTAAAATGAGAATTTGATGCTTTATGAAAATTTCAAAGAAAAACATGAGTTTTGAGGCTTGATTCGATGTATAAAATGTTATATTGGCAATTTGATCGCACGGATAAGTCCATAGTATGTTATTGAGGTTGTATGCATATTTGGTTTGGAGCCCCGAGGGCTCGGGTGAGTTTTGGATAGGTGTCAGATTGCATTTCTCATTTTTGGAAAAAAATCTTGTATCGGCTATCTGCAGGATTCGCATTTGCAAATCCTGATTTCACAAATGCGAAGGTCCAACTATCGCAAATGCAAAGGTTGGATCGCAAATGCAAAACCAGCCTAGGCCGGCCAAGGTTCGCTAATGCGAAGCCAAACCTCGCAAATGTGATGGTCACTTGTTCGCAAATGCGAGACCCATTTCGCAAATACAAAGGTCCCTTGGTAAGCCTGAGTTGGCAAATGCAAATAGTAGTGTCGCATTTCCCAAGCCTGCAGGGTTCGCAATTTCGAACCCAACTTCACATTTCCCATATCCACAGCCCAGCAAATTTTATACTTAGTCGAATTTTCATCACTTTTCACCATTCTTTAATAACCCAAATACAATAGGTGATTTTTCAAGAACAATCTTCATCCCAAATAATTTGTAAGTCAATTTTTACTCAATTCTTTCAATCTTTAACATCATTTAACATGTTTTCCGCTTAAAATCAAGGATTTTCGTGGGTGAAATTAGGGTTTTTGGGCAGAACCTAGGTTTTCAAAAAATTGGGGATTTGGACCTCGATTTGAGGTCCGAATTCAAAACAAATTACATATTTGAGTTCGTAGGGGAATAGGTAACCGGGTTTCGGTTCGAACCTCGGGTTTTGACCACGTGGGCCCGGGGGGCAATTTTGGAATTTTTGGAAAAAACTTGGAAAATTCATTTTATGCATTCAAATTGATTCATTAAGTGTTTATTAAAGTAATTGAGAAATTTGTGACTAGATTAGAGCAAATTGGAGGTGGAATCGCGGGGTAAAGTGATTGTTGAGGATTGAATGGAATTCAAGGCTTTGAGGTAAGTGTTTGGTTTACCCCTAGCTTGAGGGAATAGGGGTTGAGTCTTGTTTGCTACTTACTAATTGATCGAGTACGATGTATAGGCATGGTGACAAGTATCTATACATTGGTGTATAGCATGACCGTGAGTCCTTAATTGCGGATAGTTGGTTGTTGTTATGCCTTCCATGTCTAATTGATGATTTCTGTATGTGGTAAAGGCTTTGTGATAGAAATTGTGATCTTGGTACTTTGTGGAGCATTAGATCGGTTTAGAAATGTAGATTTTGATGGTATATGAGATAATTAATTCCGTGGAGCTTGGGCTCAAGTGATATCGTGAAGTAAGAAATGAAAGAAAGAGAAAGAGTCATTGGTTATTCCCTTGTGATGTGCCGGAGAATTTCGGCACATTTCAATACTAATTGCTTAGGATTTAGCTTGTTTTAATGCAACTATCTCCTTTACTTATGTAGTTTTGGTGTTTCTACAGTACATAGGACTAAGGAACCAAGAGCATGCAATTGGAAGCAAAAAAAAAGACAAGAAAAGAGCAAAATGTAGCAAAAATGCGAGTCTGCGACACACTATGCGATCGCAGATCATTGATGCGAGCCGCATAATGCACATTCAAATCACTGAAAAAAGCAGAGCCCTAGGTAAATCTCAAGTCAAGAATGCGGTCCATTATGCGATCGCAGAACCTGTCTGCGAGCCGCAGAGTGGACCCCAAATCAACCATGAAGGTCGTTGAAGGACGAAGATGCAATGCAAAATGTGATCGCAGTTCTGCAATGCGAATCACATAATTGGAATGCGATGAAGATCTGAAAACTAGGGTTTCAGTTTGCGATGGGAACATTTAAGATGCGGACCGCTTGTACGCTTTGCGACGAGAATGCGGTCGCATTTATGACCTGAAAGGGTATTTTTGTCCGTTTTTTATCCCGACTTTCAGTTCACTATAAATAGTTTTATCATGGTTTTGTGGGCTCATCTTGTCTAGTTTTTGAGCTAAATTCCAAGACATTAATATTCCTCACTTTTGGAGTCTTGTGGGGAAAGAATATTCACTTTGTAAGCTTTATGGCATTTATTGTTCTCTTGCTTTTGTATTTTAGTATGAGTAGCTAACTCTAAATACTAAGGTTGTGGACCCTAAATAGGTGTTATGTTAATGGGTGTTTAACATTGGATATATATATATAATGGTTGGTTGAAATTTATTTATTTCTCGTGCTTCATTTAGTTTTGGTGGTTGCAAACGCCAGCAAGTTCCATTAAATTCTAATTTGCTTGGGAAAGTGGGTTAGAATTTGGTTGAAGTAAATATCAAATACTCAAGTCTTTAAATCTCGTTTAATAAAATCGCTTAGGGACAAGTGAATTTTATTTGGCATATATTGATTGTTATTAATTTCAACTCTTTTATATTTGGGAAAATTATAAAGAGGAAATACTACCCAACTATTGGAAAATATTTGGTAGTCACTTAGACATCATTTACATATCAAAAGGACCGACCATTACAAATATATCATATTAACACCGATAGAATTACATTTCATTAAAGGGGACACAACCTTAGTTTCTTTAATCCTATTAATTACTCTTTCAATATTCCAATTAGTAGTTACTTCAAAACAAACTCAATTCATACTCTGGTCACTATTAATTCACACTCTTCTTACCGTTAACTGGATAGAATTACGACTTTAGTCGAGCAACACACTAATCTAATAATGTTTTCACAGCTATTCCCTAAGGCATGCGACCCCAACCTTGTTGGGTTATTATATGTGACATCGACTGCCTTACACGATTTATTAAAGTGTAATTTGAGCGTATTAAATTTTGGCGCCGTTTCCAGGGAATATGGTTTTGAAATTACTAATTAGTGTGTGCTTTACTTTACGTCTTATTCAATTCCATCACACTTTGCTTGTTTTGCTTGGTGTTGATAGGAAAACATGTCTGATTCTGGCAATGACGTAGAGACAGAACTGGGAGAGAATCCCTTTGTAGACATCGAAGAGTACATTGAGGATACAAATGCTATTGTACCTCCAGCTATTGGTGCTGCAACATTCAAAGTGGAACACGGTTTAATCCTTATGCTCAAAGCTGAGGGGTTCTTCAGAAATTCCACCGATAATGATCCAACACAACACCTTAGAAACTTCTTGGGTGTATGTGCAATGCACAAGCAAAACAATGTCTCTGATGATGCCTTGAGGTTGAGATGCTTCAAG
>MU682105.1:3435-59910 GCA_026770625.1 Nicotiana glauca | reverse complement strand
GCTTCAAGTATTCTCTTGCTGGGGATGTAAGGAGATGGCTCCAGAATCTACCACCAAACTCTATCCATTCTTGGCCCGAACTTATCCGGGCATTCCTATCTAAGTGGTTCCCGCAAAGTAAAAAGTCTCAGCTGCAGGATAAAATCTTCTTCTTCAAGAAAACACAAGGAAAACAGTTGCATGAGGCATGAGATCGTTTCAAATTATATTTGGTGAGGTTTCCAAACCATGGTTTCCCGGATTCTATGTTACTGGAATAATTCTATATGGGTTTGGATCCTATGAACCAAGCTATGGCCAAAAATGCAGCTGATGGATCCTTCATGGATAAATCATTCGCAAGGGTGACACAAATCCTTGACAAAATGGCACAACACAATCCAGCGTGGCATTCCAAAGACACCTCAGGTAGGGTTGCATATGGGTCTCCTTCCTTGACCAACCTAATTAAGGAAAATCAAGAGAGAGACCAACTGATCGCAGGGCTTGCCACGGATGTAAATGTATTGACAAAGACGCTCACCGAGCACCAAACAAGGAAGGTGAATGTGGTCGAAGATGTGCAACCTCTCCACAATGAGGAATTAGAGGAAGCAAACTATATCAACAACCCCCAAGGAGGGTATCAAAGACAACATTACCAGGGTTAGGGACAACAGAGCCAATGGAGACCTAACCCGCAAGGGCAAGGAAACCAACAATGGAGAAATGACCAAGGTGGCTCAAACCAAGGGAATTGGAACAACAACAACAACTTTTCTAACTAGAGCTCAAACCCATATGTCCCTCCAAAGGGTCAATATTCCAATCAAGGGTCTTCTAGTGAATCTAAGTTGGAATGTATGCCCGAGCAAGTGTTGCAAATCCAATAAAAATCCGATGCTTCTCTGAGGAACATGACGGAGGTTGTGGGATCTCATACTGCCTCCATCCAAAAATTGGAAATGCAAATGCGGGACCTTTCTAGAGAGCAAAATCCGAAACAAAAGAGAACACTCCCTAATGACACGGTTGCAAACCCAAAGGGAAATGGGAGTGGCCAAACCTCTTACATCATGGCAATTACTACTAGAAGAGAGAAGGTGCTACACGGCGAGGATGAACCAAGGGTTGAAGCAGAAGAGTCCGAACAAAGGGTTGAGGTTGAAGAGCCAAATATTGTCGAGGTTGAAAAGATTCCGGAAGAAGTGGAAGTGCAAAAAGAGAACCAGAAAGAGGTTAAGGAAAAGGTAAAAGAGACATCAATAACTCTTCCATCTATTCCTAGACCTCCTCCTCCTTTTCCTTAAAGACTAGTGAGAAGGTTTGATGATAGCAAGCTTGAGAAATTCTATGACATCCTAAAGCAATTTTCAGTGAATATTCCATTTTTGGAAGCGTTTCAAGAAATTTAGGGGTTTTCCAAATATCTCATGGATTTGATCACCAAAAAGAGGACCACAAAGAATGAGGTAGTAAACATGACTCACCGGGTTAGTTCTATTATTGCCACAACTAAAGTCCAAAAGAAAGAAGACCGGGAGCTTTCAACATCCCTTGTACCATCGGAGCCCATGACTTTGCAATAGCCCTATGTGATAATTGGGCGAGTATCAACTTAATGCCTCTTTCCATCTATAAGCAAACGGGATTAGGTATGCCAAGGCCTATGAGTATGAGATTGCAAACGGCCGATCGGTCAATCAAACGCCCAGTGGGAATTGTAGACGATGTTCTTGTAAAAGTGGGAAAGTTTCATTTGCCCGCCGATTTTTTGATTCTTGATTGTGCGGAGAGATGCCTATCATTTTGGGGAGACCATTCCTAGCCACGGGAAGAGAACTCATGGATTCGGAGCGGAACGAAATTAAATTTCGGGTAAATGATGAAGAAGTCACTTTTCAAGCAAGCAAGGGTATGAAACTACCCCATGAGTATGAGAGTATTTCAGTCATAGATGATGTTGATGAGGTAGAGGATTCCGTCGAATTGAAAATGGAAGAGCATTGCCTTGGTGAGGCATTGACGACTATTTTGGTAAACTTTATTTGCGAAGACATGGATGGGTACGTGGAATCGATAAATGCATTGGAGGCTCTTGGATCCTATACTTATACTCCACCAAAGCTTTCTCTTGACCTGGAAAATAGGGCCATATCTCCCGAAAATCCATCAATCATTGAGCCACCACAATTAGAGCTCAAGCCACTTCCTCCGTACTTAAGGTATAAATTTCTTGGCTGTAATGATACTTTACCCGTAATCATTTTGTCTTTGTTAAATGATGTGTATGTAAACCAATTATTGGAAGTCTTGAAAGAGCATAGGCAGGCCATTTGATGGACAATTGCGGACATCCGCGGGAATTTGTGAACATAAAATCCAATTGGAAAGCGAGACGAAACCAAGTATGGAACATCAATGTCGGTTGGACCCACAAATGCAAGATTTAGTCAAGAAAGATATTATCAAATGGTTAGATGTCGGGGTAGTCTACTCTATTGCCGATAGTTCTTGGGTGAGCCCGGTGCAATGTGGGTCGAAAAAAGGAGGCATGACCGTGATCGAAAATGAAAAGAATGAGCTCATCCCAATGAGAACCGTGAATGGATGGCGGGTGTGTATGGACTATAGGAAGCTTAACAGTGCTACATGCAAAGACCACTTCCCTATGCCTTTTATTGATCAAATGCTTGATCGGCTAGCGGGTAGGTCATTTTATTGCTTCCTCGATGGGTATTCCGGCTACAATCAAATCAACGTCGCTTTGGAAGATCAAGAGAAAACTACTTTCACTTGCCCGTATGGTACTTTTTCCTTTAGCCGGTTGTCATTTGGCTTGTACAATGCGCCGGCCACTTTTCAAAGGTGCATGATGTCAATCTTCTCCGACATGGTAGAAGACTTTCTTGAAGTATTTATGGATGATTTCTCGGTAGTTAGTGATTCTTTTTAGCATTGTCCTAACAATCTTAGACAAGTGTTCAAGAGATGTGAGGATACCAATCTTGTGCTAAATTGGGAGAGGTGTCACTTCATGGTGAGCGAAGGCATTATGCTAGGCCACAAGATTTCAAAGAATGGCATTGAGGTCGACCGAGCTAAAATTGAGATTATTTCTAAACTTCCTCCACCTACCTTCATCAAAGGTGTTTGAAGTTTCTTAAGTCATGCTGGGTTTTATAGACGCTTCATCAAGGACTTCTCCAAGATTGCTAATCCTATGTGCAAACTCCTTGAAAATGATGCCAAGTTTGTGTTTGATGAGAAATGCCTAAAAGCCTTTGAGGAATTAAAGTTAAGGCTCACCACGACACACAAGCTCATGTGTTATGCCAGTGGTGTAGTCATTGGCATGGTGCTGAGCCAACATCACAACAAAGTGCTTCATCCAGTCTACTATGCAAGTAAAACGCTCAATAGGGCACAAATGAATTACACGATCTGTGAGCAAGAGCTCCTTGCCATTGTTTATGCCTTTGAGAAGTTCCGGGCCTATTTGTCGGCTCCAAGGTGGTGGTGTACACAAATCATGCGGCTCTCCTCTATCTCATGGCAATGAAGGATGCAAAGCCTCGGTTGATTTGATGGGTCTTGTTATTGCAAGAATTTGACTTTGAAGTCAAGGATTGCAAGGGAACTCAAAATCAAGTGGCGGATCATTTATCAAGACTTGAGGAGGCAAGAAGACCAGATGAAGATCTTGAAATCAATGATGCTTTTCCGGATGAGCAAATATTGGCATTGTCTAGCACTTTCACTCTGTGGTATGCCGATATTGCTAACTATTTGGTGAGTGACCTTATTCCTGAGGGATTGGAGTCATATCAAAAGAAAAAGTTCTTGAGAGATTGTCGGCAATATTATTGGGAAGAGCCATTCTTGTTCCATGTGTGTGCTGACAATATGATTAGACGGTGCATTCCAAAAGAAGAGATTATGCCTATTCTAAAGGCATGCCATGAACCACAGGTCGGAGGCCATCACGGAGGAAACCGAACAGCAGCAAAGGTACTTGAATGTGGATATTATTGGCTGCATATCTATTATGATGCTAACCAAATGGTCAAAGTATGCGACCAATGTCAAAGGCAAGGATCAATCTCCAAGAGGCATGAAATGCCTATGCACTTTGTAATGGAGATAGAAATCTTCGACGTTTGGGGAATTGATTTTATGTGTCCCTTTGTGAGCTATTGCGGAATGAAGTATATGTTGATCGCTGTTGATTATGTCTCCAAATGGGTTGAAGCCGTTACCTACCAAACAATGAGGCAAGGAGTGTGACCGCCTTCTTGAACAAAAACATATTCACTCGATTTGGCACTCCTAGAGCCATTCTTAGTGACAGTGGATCTCATTTCTGCAACAAAGCTTTTTCGGGACTTCTTGAGAAGTATAGCGTCAAGCAAAAGGTGTCCACACCTTATCATCCGCAATAAAATGGTCAAGTTGAGGTTTCCAACCGGGAGATCAAGAGCATCGTAGCAAAAACTGTTAAAGCAAATAGGACCGACTGGTCAAGAAAGATAGATAATGCCTTGTAGGCATACCGCACGACATACAAAACTCCTATCGGTACTTCTCCTTATCGGTTGGTTTTCGGTAAAGCTTGTCATCTACCCGTAGAATTGGAACACAAGGCTTTATGGGCATTGAAAAGGTTGAACTTAGACAAGACTGAAGCTACTAATTAGCGGTTAACAAAACTCAATAAAATGGAGGAATTCTGGTTCCATGCTTATGAGAGTGCAGCTGTGTACAAAGAACGGATGAAGTTTGTCTATGACAAGAAAATCCTGAAAAGAGAGTTCAAATCGGGTGACTTAGTCTTGCTCTTTAACTCAAGGCTAAAACTGTTTCTTCAAAGTGATCAATGTCTCTCCTTATAGAGTAGTGGAATTAGCATCGGAAGATGGGTCCTGGACATTCAACGTAAATGGCCAACACATCAAGCATTATCTGGGTACAAATGGATAAAAACATGTGGTGGAACAATTGGCTCTGAAAGATGGTCCATGTCCAACCATTGACTAAATCAAAAAAGAACCTCAACTTAGTCGTGCCGCGACGTTAAGTCAAGTGCTTCATGGGAGGCAACCCATGTGTGGTAACACTCTTTTGGTTCTTTGAATTTTTAATTTTTGATAGATAGAGTTATATGAGCAATTTAAAGTGTGTGTTAGAGTGCAGGGGTCCAAAAGATCACTACACTTGGTAGGGATGCATAAAAAGGGAAGAAAAACCACCATTTGAAGTTTGCTGCACATATGCGGTCACATTTTCGCTATGCAGACCACATTTTGATCGCAAAACCAAGCAGAAAGTTTGGTTCAAATTGGGGTGAAAATGCGATGAGGTGGTGCACTCTGCGGACCGCATTTCACTTATCCCACCGCATTGTGCACCGCATTTGTCACCCTTCAACAAGTCAGTCAACCCCACCGCATAACACAAATACCGTCGCATTCTGTGTCTTGCGATGATCTCCCTACCGCAGATTTGACAAAGGTAAGTGACCGCAATTCCTTCGTCTCTAACTCACTTAAAACAAAACTAAAAAAACAAAAGCGGGTAAAAGGAACAATGAAAAAAAAAAAAGAAAGGGCGGAAAAGCAGGAATTTGAACCGTTCAAGCAATCGTTCAAGAACACAGAACTCAAGTTGTTCTACTCATCAATTCGTTCCCTGTAGTGTGCACATCTGGTATGTACCTGTTCCCCACTATTCTTGTTTATGATTCAATCTGGGTGTTCGTTGATTTTCATTTATTCCCTATTGCAAAAAGGTGTTTATGTGCTTCTATATGTAGTTGTTTCTCCATAGGTTAGTTGATTCTGGGCTGGAAATTAACGGGGGTAATGGGTAGAAAGAAATAGGACCGCCATTTTTGAGAAGCTTGTTTGCACCATTGAAGACGAAGGCATCTGCGGCCCGCATAGTAGAAATGTCGCATTTTGGCCGCAAAATCGAACCCTAAGTCATCTGATGAAGATGGTGAAATGCGGTGAGTATGCAGTCGCATAATTGAAATGCAGACTGCAAATCTACCGCAGAGTTACACAGAACTCCAAGTTTTGAGCCTTGCATTTTGCGGTTGTTCTGAGATCGCATTCTCTACTTTGCGGTGAGATATGCGATCGCATTTTGTGATGTATATTCTGGGCAAGTACAGTCTGCGACAAGTCTGCAGTCCGTATTATGGTTTTGTGACCGTAGATCAAGTCGTATTTTCAGTTTTTCTTTTTAATTCTTCTATGTTTTCTCCCACTGTGCTTATTTTGTCACTCGCATCTCACCTTTGTGCATATATGTCTCCCAAACAAAATCATGTTGCCTCAGCCCTAAAAAGGGCATCCTCCAGTTGTCCCAAGTCACAAGCAAAGCGATCAAGGATGGAGTCTGATGAGTCACGCCCCTACTAATCTGATGAGGAGGTGATATTGCCTGAGGTTGACCTAGTGGCTGAGGCAAGAACAAAACAAGGAGATGACTACCACCTCTGTTAGGGGTTAGAGGGATCCAGGCATAAGTATAAAGAAGGGCTCCTCAAGCGAAAACTCCTGCCCGAGAAGCAATTGAGCCTGAATGGGTTGAAAGAAAAGTATCCCCACATTTTGGAGAACATAAAGAAGAGAAAATGGGAGTCATTTCACTGAGCCACCTGCTGAATATGATGAAGCCCTTGTTCGAGATTTTTACGCATCATATGGGGCCTCCAAGACCAAGTACCATAAACGCAATAGAATTTTCACTAATAAAGTGCTTGTACGGGGGAAAACTGTCTTCTGCAACAACAATTCCATTAATGAATTATACATCCCAGATTGGAGTGCAGGAACAACATAGTATGATGAAAAATTTGCGAACAGGGAAAGCGAACGAGGGTGGATTGCTTCAATAATAACAAAAGGGACTCCTGCTTGGATCAACCTGAGCACAAGATCTACAAAGAGAGTTTTTCAAGAGAGGGTCGTTTCTAGCTCAGCTTTCTTACCGCTAGATTGATACCGACCCGGAACAAAACTGAAATAGCTATTGAGAAGGCCCTTCTCATTGCTTGTATCATGAGTGATATCAAGATCAATGTTGGATCTGTGATATTCCAAGAGATATGAATTCGGACAACACAGTATGCTACTTCACTTCCGTTCCCTTCTTTAATCACAACCCTCTGCAAAGCCGTGAAAGTTCTTGTCGATGAGCACAAAGACAAGACTTAAAAAGAAACACATGTCATTGATATCACCAGACTTAGTGATGCTACTATCCCACCAGTGGTTCTAATTCAGGAGCAGACTATTGAAGAGCCTTTAGACTCCCAGCCCACTGTGATCCCTCAGGCTACTGTGGCAGCATCTTCCACTTCTAAGCCTGCTTCTAAATCCACCACTGTCCAGCCTGCTATAGCCATTCCTGCTATCTCAAAGCTTGGTCTATTGGCTCAGCATGCCAATGCCAAGGTAGACCAGCTTTTGAAGACCTTGCCCAATCTCATAAAACAAGCCCTAACTCCAATGAAATCCTCAGTGATAGCCCTTCAACAACAAGAATCAGAGTATGAAGAGTGTTTGCAACAACTTGAGTTGAGGGTGGAGAAGATAGAGTGGGGTGAAGTTAATGGATTGCCTGGACTCAAGTAGGAGGTTGCTTCTATGAAGACTGAGCTCCAGAATATGCAGAACTGGGAGTTAGATCTATCATCCTTCCTTCCCACAAATGGTGATCAGGTTACAGGCACAGTACCTCGGGATTTAGGTCTTGTTTTATCCGCACTGATAACTGATACTACCCCTCCTACTGTCGGAGCTTCCCAGCCTAAAGCTCCTCCAGCCCATATTCTAATCCATTCCGGGGAGGAGTCTAGAGGTTCTCGTAATTCAGAGGATGAGGAGGAAGATGAGGGCGGGGATGAGGACAGTTCTGGATATTCAAGCGATGATGGCCCTCAGGATAAAGGAATGCAGATTGCAGATGCTTCTGTCGAGGATGCTACTATTGAGGATGCTGCTATTGAAGAAGTGGAGCAAGTAGATATGTAGAGAGTGATCCAGCGGTCTCTAGTAGACTTGGCCATCCCTACAGCTCCACCAGCCACCCCGCCATCAATGGGCGAGACTAGCAGCTTACAGGCTCCAGCACCAGCCCCAGCTCCAGCTCTAACTCCTGCTCTGGACCAGCCTGAGAGAACTACTCCATTAGTAGAGGTCACTTCTTAAACCGAGCTCTCATCAGTCCCAGCTTCCATATCCAAGGGTAACTTCTCCGGCACTCAGCCAGCTACCGACTCCCATAGCACTTAGTGTGCCTCAGGGAGCCCCCTTAAACTCATATTCTGTTCTTATGCATTGGGGACAATGCATGCTTTTAGTTGGGGCTGGAGGGTAGCATTGTAGATATTTTTGTGACATAGGAAACTGTTGTACATATGCATGTCTTTATGTTATAATCAAACTCATGTGCTCATGTGTTGTGTAGTTCGTGATGATGTTAATATTAGTGTCTTTTTTGTGTTCATACTAGTGTTGTGTGAATATAATACCATTTTCCATATAAAAGAAAAGCAACAAAAACAAGTAGATAGTAATTAGTAATCAATTCCCCTTGGTTTTTCTTCTCCCGGTTCTTTTCCAAGGGTGTAATAGTAAAACCAGGATAGTAGAATGAATCGTATTGACCGGTTTGGTATAATTGCCTAGTATCAAGCATGTGTGTCTGTACATAGCATATACCCTTCCACACATAAAAAAAAGAGATCAACTGTGTGAACTTGAGGCTCACTCTGTGACTCTATGTTGACCTAGAGTTATACATGTGTCTATGATGAAAGCTTTGTGTTGCCAAGTGTTGACTCGAAAGTGTCAAACTATGTGAGTGAAATAGTTCGTATGGCATGTGTGTGAGAGTTCTCTGTCTGTATATAATTCTTGTGTTTACTTCTATCATCTAGAACTTGCCCGGTTTGTCTTTCAAAGCTAATGATAGTATGTTTGTTTGGAGGAATGATCTTAGGCATTCTTTGTTTTATTTGCAATAACTCTTTAGCCTTTCAAGCCGACCTTTGCATAAATAATATCACTAGTGCCCAATTTGAGCCTTTAAACCTTTCTTTGGCCAACTCATTACAAACCTTTCCCCTTTTGTAAATAATTCCCTCTCTTTAACCCGTCCCTCCTTGAACATTGAGAATGAGGCTAAAACACTAAGTTGGGGGTAGTGTTAAAGTGGAGATTGGTGAGGTTGTACGTTGAGTGTAGGACCACATGCCTCAAAGGTATTTGTTTTAAATCATTCAAGCTAAAAAAAAAGAAAAAAAAAGAGAAAGAGCTATGTATGTAAAAAGAAAAGGAGAAAATATGTGTATGTATACAAAGTGTGGAGCCTTGAATAAAATTAGAAGAGGTATGTAAGGTCGTTCTATATTGGAAGCTAGATACAAATGAGGCTATGGGGGTCTGAAAAAAAGCAAAGTGCATAAGAATGAAAAATGTGAGTAGTGCTCAAGGAGGGTGAAGTCACTTGTACCCAAATGTTTATCCAACCCTTCCCTAAACCTACACTACAAGCTTACAAAATCCTTATGGGACCTCCAACCATACATTCTTGAATAAGCGATGAATTAAAATAAGGGCAAGCCTATGGTTTGAAATGTTGTAACACTTGAAGTTCTTTCTGAGAGTGAGTGTATTTGTGAATTGTCCCTTTTTGTTGTCCTTATAAGTATTATGATTTTGGGACCTTCTTTCTAGTAAGGCTACATGAACTGTGGAGGTAAACAAAAGTTGAGTTTTTGAGTCAAATGCAGTTGCACTCAGCTGAGGGTAACATTTTGTCACAATGTCTGAGGCTCAAGGTTCACAAGTTGATTAGTTTTCCTTGCATATATTGTCGGTTCAGGAGGGGTAAAACAATTGAAAATGCATGCTTAAAGTACTAGAGACGAACACCACCCGTGGTCATTATTGTTTCATGTTTTGTAAATGAAGTCTATAATAGGATAAGGTTGTTTTAGTTGCTTGAGGACAAGCAAGAGTTTAAATTGGGGTCCATTATGCGATCGCAGAACCTATATGCGAGCCGCAGAGTGGACCGCAAATCAACCATGAAGGTCGCTTAAGGACGAAGATGTGATGCAAAATATGATCGCATTTCTGCAATGCGAATCGCATAATTGGAATGCGATGAAGATCTAAAAACTAGGGTTTCAGTCTGCGATGGGGACGTTTAAGATGCGGACCGCATGTACGCTTTGCGATGAGAATGCGATCGCATTTATGACTTGAATATGTATTTTTGTCCGTTTTTTGTCCCGATCTACATTCCACTATAAATAGTTTTATGATAGTTTTGTCGGCTCATCTTGTCTAGTTTTTTAGCTACATTCCAAGACTTTAATATTCCTCACTTTTGGAGTCTTGTGGGGAAAGAATATTCACTTTGTAAGCTTTATGGCATTTATTATTCTCTTGCTTTTGTATTTTAGTATGAGTAGCTAACTCTAAATACTAAGGTTGTGGACCCTAAATGGGTGTTATGTTAATGGCTGTTTAACATAGAATATATATATAATGGTTGGTTGATATTTGTTTATTTCTCATGCTTCATTTATTGTTGGTGGTTGCAAACATTAACAAGTGCCATTAAATTCTACTTGGGAAAGTGGTTTAGAATTTGGTAGAAGTAAATATCAAAGACTCAAGGCTTTAAATATTGTTTAATAAAATAGCTTAGGGATAAGTAGATTTTATTTGGCATATATTGATTGTAATTAATTGCAAATCTTTTATATTTGGGAAAATTATAAAGAGGAAATACTACCCAACTATTGGAAAATATTGGGTAGTCACTTAGACATCATTTGCATATCAAAAGGACCGACCATTACAAATATATCATATTAACACCGATAGCATTACATTTCATTAAAGGGGATACAACCTTTGTTTCTTTAATCCTATTAATTACTCTTTCAATATTCAATTAGTTGTTACTTCAAAACAAACACAATTCATACTCTTGTCTTTATTAATTCACACTGTTGTTACCGTTAACTGGATAAAATTATGACTTTAGTCAAGCAACACACTAATCTAGTAATCTTTTCACACCTATTCCCTGTGGAATTCGACTCCAACCTTGTTGGTTTATTATATTTGACATCGACCGCCTTACACAATTTATTAAAGTGTAATTTGAGCGTATCACCTTGCCGGGACATTTTGTTGATTTTTGTTGGTTTTTCTCCCTTGCCGGGACTTTTGCTATTATTTATTTACTCTCTTGCCCCCACTTATTTGTGACTGTTGTTTGGATGAGGCGCAATGACAAATGTGGATCGGGTTGCATGCCGCAACACTACTAAATGTTATGGGTCGGGTTGCATGACACAATAATACCAAATGATATGGGTCGGGTTGCACGCCGCAATAGTGACATTTGAGGGTCGATTTGCATGCCGTAACAGTGTTGTCATACATTAGGATTGGCTTGCGTGCCATAACAATTACTGATACAAGTTTGTTTATTTGGGTGTTAGATTCTTGTCCGCTGTTAATTACAAGTTGTCCTTAGATTGTTATTTTGGATTTACTATAAATATTGTTATCTCCCCACAGCATGTTCCCCCTCCTATATTGTTTACTTGCCTAGTATTTTCGATTTCGCTATATATATATATATATATATATATATATATATATATATATTAATTGCACAGGTTTATGTGGTGGTCCAGTCTAGCCTCGTCACTACTTCGCCGGGTTAGGCTAGACACTTACCAGCACATAGGGTCGGTTATACTGATGCTTCACTCTGTGAATTTTTGCACAGGTCTAGGTCTCGAGCAGCAGCAGTAGTAGTTTTAGTTCGGGAGCATACCTTCATTCCGGAGAGACTCGAGGTAGCCTTGCAGGCATCCGCAGGCCCGACGTCTCCCTTCTATCCTTATATGAGACTGTCATCTCTTTGTATTTAGGATAAAAAGATTTATGTTCCTTTCAGACCTTGTATTTAGTAAATTCTTAATAGTTCGTGAGTAATGTGACACCAGTCTTGGGTAGAGGCTATTGTTGACTGTATTTTGATTCAGATTATAATTCAGACTTCCGCTATTATTATATTTCATGTTCTATATTGATGCTATGAATTGTTACGAGATTTGTTTATTAATGGAAAGTTAATTAAGTTGTCTTGCCTAGCTACCACGAGTAGACGCCATCACGACCCCGAGGGTGGGAAATCTGGTATGTGAAAAGTTGGTATCAGAGCTCTAGGTTACATAGGTCTCACAACTCACGGACAAACTTCGTAGAGTTTGAGGGATCGGTACAGAGACGTCTGTATTTATTCCCATAGAGTACAGAGTTAGGAAAAGTCTCACATTTGTTCTTTCTTGTTGTGCGGTTCTGTTTCTAAATGCTAATTGAAATTCTACTATGTTCTTTCGCATACGGCAATAACATGCGCTTCCTCATCTTCTGACCAGCAGTCCGAGCCCTAGGTAGCTCCCGCCAGGGGCAGAGGATGAGGTCGTGCTAGAGACTGAGGTAGGGGAAGAGCTCAGCAACGAGCAGCAGAAGTGGCAGATCATCAGGTTGACAATGATGAGGAGGTTCCGGCCCGAGCCGCAGTAGTTCTGGTGGGCCGTGCTCAGGTCCCAGAGGGGTTTATTGCTACCGCGGTTCTTCAGGACGCTTTGGTCCAGTTGGTGGGCCTCATGGAGAGTATCACCCAAGCAGGATTGCTTCTTGTAGCACCAGCCACTTCTCAGGCTAGAGGAGGAGCCCAGACTCCTGGTGCATGTACTCTAAAGCAGGTAGCTCCCCAGGGTTAGATTCTAGTGGTTCAGCCAGCTATGGTAGATCAGTCGGGGGTAGTTGCTTAGAAAGGCGATGGCACGGCTATGTCCACAGATGCTTTGTAGATGTTGGCCAGGTTCACCAAGCTCTTCCCTACTATATTCAGCAGTGCTTCTTTTGAGGACCCCCAAGATTTCTTATATAGTTGCCACGAGGTTCTTCGAAATATGGGCATTGTTGAGTCCATTGGAGTTGATTTTTCTGCATTTCGCCTATCTGTATATGCCAAGACTTGGTGGAGGGATTTCTGTTTAGCTAGACCAGTAGGGTCGTCGTCTCTGACTTGGGATTAGTTTTTAGAGTTGTTCCTGGAGAAGTTTTTCCCCATTACTCAGAGGGATGCTTATCCGAAGCAGTTTGAGCGCCTCCAGCAAGGTTCTATGACGGCCACTCCGTATGAGACCAGGTTCATTGATCTAGCCCGCCATACTCTTGTCATACTCCCCACTGAGAGGGAGAGGGTGAGGATATTTATCGATGGTTTGATCCAGCCTATTCGTCTTCAGATGGCCAGGGAGGCGGGGAGTGATATTACTTTTCAGGAGGCGGCCAATATGGCCCGAAGAATCGAGATGGTTCTGCCACAGGAGGTAGTCATAGAGCAGCAAGAGACCCCATCACACAGGTCGATCCAGTGGTGCCTCTTCTGGAGGCAGGGATTCTGATGATAGGGGTCAACCTTCTAGGCCTTTCCAGTCGGCCCTCCAGGTTTCTCAGGGTTCCCCAGGTGATCGTGGTTCCCGTGGGCATTATTTTGATCAACAGTCACTCAGTGCACAGCCAGCTCCTATCAGCTCACAGCAACTTCAGAGTTTCTTTTGAGATAATTCAGGTCGTGAGGGCTAGCTATAGCGTTCATAGAGATGTTATGAGTGTGGTGAGTATGGCCACATCAGGAGGGCTTGCCCAAGATTGAGGGGTACACAGTCGCAGCAGCAGGGTCCCTGTCATATGATTTAGGCACCAGATGCCCCACAGCCAGCCAGGGGTGGAGGTAGAGGCCATAGAGGTGGAGGTAGAGGTCATAGAGGTGGAGCTCACACCGCCAGGGGCAGAGGTCAACTAGCAGCAAATTGACCTAGGGATACAGTTTAGGGTGATGGGGCCCAGCCCTAATGCTATGCTCTCCAGGCTAGGCCAGAGGTAGAGGCCGCAGATGCGGTTATTACAGGTACGGTTCTGGTTTGAGATTGATATGCTTCCATACTATTTAATCCAGGGTCTACGTATTCATACGTTTCATCTTATTTCGCACCATGCTTGGTTATGCCTAGTGATGCTTTGGGTATTCTTGTATATGTTTCTACACCAGTGGGTGACTCTATCGTGGTCGACCGAGTCCATCATTTATGTATTGTAGTGATTAGGGGTCTTGAAACCCGTGTAGACTTGTTGCTCTTAGATATGGTTGACTTTGATATCATATTCGGTATTGATTGGCTATCACCCTATCACGCTATCTTGGACTGCCATGCCAAGACTGTGACCTTAGCGTTTCCTGATATGCCTCGTTTAGAGTGGAGATGTACTCTAGGTTATTCTACCCGCAGGGTCATCTCGTATGTGAAGGCTCGACGTATGGTCGAGAATGGGTGTCTAGCCTATTTGGCCTATGTTCGTGATTCCAATACAGAGGTTCCTCCTATAGATTTTATGCCTATTGTTTGGGAGTTTCCAGATGTTTTCCCTTCAGACCTGCCAGGTATGCCCCCCGACAGGAGCACGAGTAGCACCTTAGAGTGGTTCTTCAGACTCTGAGGGATAGTCAGTTATATGGCAAGTTCTCCAAGTGTGAGTTCTAGCTGAGTTCAGTAGCATTTCTGGGTGACATTGTATCAGCTGACGGTATTCAAGTAGACTCGAAGAAGATAGAGGCAGTCAAGAACTTTCCTAGACCAGCATCAGCGATAGAGATTCGGAGTTTCTTGGGGTTAGCAGGCTACTACAGGCGGTTCGTGGAGGGATTTCCATCTATTGCAGCCCTGATGACTGGATTGACCCAGAAAGGTGCCCTATTCATATGGTCAAAGGAGTGTGAGGAGAGCTTTCAGAAGCTCAAGACAGCTCTGAATACAACACCGGTGTTGGTTTTGCCCACAGATCAAGGCCTTATACAGTTTATTGTGATGCTTCTCGTATTGGGCTTGGTGCAGTGTTGATGCAGGATGGCAAGGTTATTGCCTATGCTTCGAGGCAATTGAAGATTCATGAGAAGAACTATCCAGTGCATGATTTGTAGTTGGGAGATATTGTTCACGCCTTGAAGATTTGGAGGGAATATATGTATGGCGTGGCATGTGAGGTGTTCACAGACCACAAGAGTCTTCAGTACTTGTTCAAGCAAAAGGATTTGAATTTGAGGCAGTGGAGGTAGTTGGAGTTGTTGCAGGATTATGATGTCACCATTTTGTATCATCCGGGGAAGGCCAATGTTGTGGACGATGCTTTGAGTAGGAAGTCAGCCAGTATGGGCAGTCTTGCTTGTATTCCAGTCAGTCAAAGGCCACTTGCTTTGGATGTTCAGGCCTTAGCCAATCAGTTCGGGAGACTAGATGTTTCTGAGCCCAGTCGTATGTTGGCTTGCATGGTCGCTCGTTCTTCAGTATTGGAGCGTATCCATGATCGGCAATTTGATGATCCCTATTTGGGTGTCTTCAGGGACGCGGTGCAGCGTGGAGGTGCCCAGCATGTTACCTTAGATTGCGCATGGAGCTTTGATATTGCTGGGGTGACTTTGCATGCCCAATGTGGATGTATTTCGAGATTTGATTTTAGAGGAGGCCCACAATTTCCGGTACTCTATTCATCCGGGCGCCGCAAAGATGTATCAGGACTTGCGGCAGCATTATTGGTGGCGTAGGATGAAGAAGGATATTGTTGCGTATGTGGCTCGTTGTTTGAACTATCAGCCGGTTAAGTACGAGCATTAGAGGCGTGGTGGTTTCATTTAGAGGATTGAGCTTCTCGAGTGGAAGTGAGAGAGGATCACAATGGACTTCGTTACCGGACTTCCGTTGACACGGAAGAAGTTCGATGTAGTTTGGGTCATTGTGGATAGGCTGATCAAGTCAACACATTTCATTCCTGTGGTAGTCTCCTATTCGTCCGAGAGATTAGCTGAGATTTTTATCGGGGATATTTTTTGCCTTCATGGTGTGCCGGTATCTGTCATTTCGGACCAGGGTATGCAGTTTAACACGCGCTTCTGGGGTGCAGTTCAGCGAGAGTTGGGCACATGGGTTGAGTTGAGCACAGTATTTCATCCTCAGATGGACAGTCAGTCCGAGCGGACTATTTAGATTTTAGAGGATATGCTCTGGGCTTGTGTTATTAACTTTGGAGGTTTGTGGGATCAGTTCTTGCCTTTAAGGGAGTTTGCCTACAACAACAGCTACCAGTCGAGCATCGAGATGGCTCCTTATGAGGATTTATATGTTAGGCAGTGTCGGTCTCCTATTGGGTGGCTTGAGCGGGGAGAGGCTAGGTTGATAGGTACGGATTTGGTTCAGGAGGCCTTGGAAAAGGTCAAGATCATTCAGGACAAGCTTCGTTCGGCTCAGTCCAGGCAAAAGAGCTATGCAGATCGTAAGGTTCGAGATGTAGCTTTCATGGTTGGTGAGCAAGTATTGCTCCTAGTGTCGCCTATGAAGGGCGTGATCGGCAATTTGATGATTCCCATAATTAGCATAAAATACCACAAGTCTTGATCTCTTCCTAATGGAAACACAGTCTCTAGCCATATACACCACCTTAAGACACCCGATTATTGCATGCAAAATCTTGAACACAATAAAACCATTCTCGAGAGTCATTCACTCCTATTCCAACTGCAAATTACCTGACTTAACGAACAGAACCACTCGTGCCTTATTAGCACTCTAACACTGAAGGATATGACCTCATTCCAATACCAACGAATATCTTGCTTCTCTATGCACTGTGCATTCTTTATCAACAATAGCTCAAGACATCCTAATATTTCCTCATATCTACGAATCACCATATAACCTTTATCAAAATTTTGCTTCACTCGTGCCATCCTCGGCTCATTTTCTGCAACTAGGACTGATCTGCTAGCATACCTCGAAATGGAAACAACATAGCACATAAGCGTGCGATCAGCTAATCAACAGCAACCTCCCCAACTTGGCTCGAAGCCATCTATCAAGACACATTTAATAACCCATAATACTTTTACTCTAATGATGCCACAATATTATAGTGAGATTAAACTCAAACCATTTACAAGTTTGTGAAAACACAGATCATGTAGTACTGTAATCCTCTGCAAATCTCGTATTCATCCCCATATTAGCTGAGTCCACTCTCTGAAACGACCCAAATTTTCAAATTACAACACGTACCTTTCAATTACACATGAGATCTTCTAATAATATGCATAAAAATCGTACCCCTTAAGAACACTTTGCAGGAGATACCCCACTTGCTTCGCCTCAATTTAGTATTTCAGCACACCTTCCACCATCATACATATAACACAGCCTTTTAGTCTTTCTAAGTCTGAACTCATATCGCCACATGTAATGTACTTCACTTCCCAACTAGGAGACACGAAAATTTCTTCACGTGCCCAGAACTCGGGGCTACACAACAGATCACAATAGGAAACTAATCACTTAACAGTTCATCTATTATCCCACAGACTTCTTCATCACTACCAAGTCATATAGATACATCTCGCAGTACCAAGATACTCATCACATGAATACCAAACCGCCATTTAGGCTAATAGCGACAATACCGAACGTATAAGTTCAAAACACTTGCTCACACGATCAACACCTTAGTGCTCAAGCCATAGGCAAGATCCGGCCTCATGTCCTCCAGACTTGCCCAACATCGAACTCACGGGATCACATCTCACCCCTCGATCGGGGAATCACATGCCATCAAGGCACTTATAATACCGAGCGCTCATGTGTGCATATAGACGTGTGGAAGGAATTTCAAGAGTTATATGTTAAGCTGAATCAAGTACGCACGATAAGAATTCCAAGAAAGTGAAGTTTTCATAAAGTTATGCAGCCTCTAGAGGATAAATACAGACGTCTCCGTACCGATCCGCGAGACTCTACTAACCGACTCATGACTCATGAGGCTTAGTAACCTAGGCTATGATACCAACTTGTCACGACCCCAATCCCGGTCGTGATGGCACCCAACAATAATTGCTAGGCAAGCCCGACCACTTAACACCCTCAATCCGAGCATGAAGCTCAATACCAGTTAATTAACTATTTATAACAGATAACAAGGCTTAATGATTAAACTTATAGGTAGGAACAATACTGAGAATCATGATAATACCAATAAAACTCCCAAAGACCTGGGGTCATGAGTCTAGACCCTCTAATAACACAGAGTAATAAACCCTTAGTAATACTGATGTTCAAAAATGCGGAAAGACAAAAGGGATAGGGGAGGAGCCGGGTCTTGCGGACGTTAGGCAGCTACCTTGACAACTCTTAAAAGCTCTGGAAGCAGCAAACAGCTCGACTAAGCTCCCGGAACACCAGAATCTGCACACATGGTGCAGGGAGTAAAGTGAGTACTTCCAACTCAGTAGTAATAGACATATATAATGGCTGACAGTAAGAAATCCCGAAATATAACAATGCAAAGCTATAATCAATAATTCTACACATTTAATAGTTAGAACAATATCAGGTAATAATAGGCAAAGCAGATAGACATCTATGCATGAATGCAATGCAATGCACATGACCGCTGCGACGTACAGGCCGATCCATTTGGGTACCCGCGCTCACTGTGGGGGTTCAGAATCCGGAGGGGCTCCTACAGCCCAAGCACAATATCATCGTAACATTCGTTGCGGCGTGCAGCCCGATCCACAATGAGTCTAGTTATATGCATGCAAGCCACACGAGCACAGTCAAACTTACCATTTTCAGTTCCAATTATCAGAAATTATAGATTTAGTGTTTAAAAACCTTAGAAATTTGCTAGCCATTTTGAGATAGTGTTTAACTCAGGACTGATATCATGAAAACATGCTAAACATCATGGAAGCAGTGATAATAATCCCTAAGGGATCAAAATAATCGACATACAGCCCAAGTATACTCATAACAATCCAAGTTTTCGAATACTTCTCACTTTCAAATACCTTCTATACTATTACTTTCTCTACTGAGCACCCTGCTCCCTTTCTCTTTACTGTTTGGAACATTCTTGAGCTCCTCTTAAACTCACAATACTTGCGGAGAAATTGATCGTGCTGACTGCTGGCTATTTGTTTGCTTTTGTTGTTTGCTATTCTAAACTTGCAACTGGTATGTCTCTCTAGTTAAATAATACCCTCTAAACTATGTGTTTATTTTATGCCATGGTCTCTTGCACTATGTGTTCATTCTAGTATGTTATGCTCTGCTTCCCTATGCTTCTACACCCTCAGTTTGTTATGCTTTCTTGCTTTCCTTGTGTTTCTATAGATGCTTGTCTATGTGAGTCCCTTCCCTTTGGCCCTCTCTTGTGTGTGAGTGCAGTTCTAAGTCATGGTAGCATCCTATTATTGCCACCCGTGACATAGAACCAGGTTCTCTTGAACCCCTACTCAAATGCTTTCCCATTCCCTCTCTCCTTTATGTGTTGAGCTTTAACTTGGGTCTGGTAGTGCCCTAATCACCACTCAGACCCTAAGTTTGACTCCCCAGAGTTTGCTCCTATTTGTTTGACCTAAGCAGGGGATCAAGGGTGTGCCAGCCTATGCCATGGCTGGGCATGACCACCCTCTGCTATGGTTCCTCACTCACTTTGCACTCATTCCTAGTTTCCTAAGTTCTACCCCCCTTTGGTAAGCCATGTTATGGGACACTAGAGTTCCCTCTGATCTTGGATGCATGAGGGCTGGTAATTCCACACTTGCACCATTCTGTTACAATATTTATTATTCAGAGTGTAAGCATTTCCTGGGGTCTTGGAGGCTCCTTGGAACTTTGAAACACTCTGAGTAAGAGAGGGCCTTGGAATCTGGAATTTGGATTTGGTGAAACACATGTTATTGGATATTGAGATTGAATTAGGCTGCTCGGATCTAGCTGTAGGTTGTGATGTATTTTTAATTGTTTTCTTTCTTTCTTCTGATTCTGTAATAACCTTGTAAAAAGAACTCGGAAAATATTACTAAAGGGTGTGGGAGGGGTTTACTTTATTGCTAAAGGGTAGATACCATGCCCATAGGACCAATGTTGTTATTTAGTCATTTAGATATCATGCCTATAGGTTCCACGCTTTAAATCATTTAGATATCATGCCTATAGGTTCAACACTTTAAGTCACCTAAAGATCATGTCTATAGGCTTTTGCATTCCTTTCAATCATTTAGAAATCATGTCTATTGGATTTCATGTTCAACCATGCCGCAAATCAGTAGATATACTGTCTATAGGATCTAATAATCAAACAACAAATTGCATATATAAATCAGTCCTATAGGAAATGCCTAAACGCTAGGCAAACTATTCGTTAATATTCCTTTCGTAACCAGTTTAATCACAATAATGTTTCTTTAATCAAGATATAGAAAATCTGCCTATAGGGTTTAATGCTTTATCATCTTGCAAATCATTAGAAACCCTGTCTATATGGTTTAATATTCATGTAAGAAGTTGCATATAGAAACCATATCTGTAGGAAATACATACGCGTTAGGAAAATCTTTAGGATAACCACACATGCCATCCATTTACCCACTCTGTAATAAGTTTTAAAATCAAGAACAAGTCTATCTCGCTTAATCTGTTTAAGAAATAATAACTGGGTAACTGGTTTTAACGTTTCAGTGTCACGTTTTCAATATAAGACTCTTATGAGCCTGCAATGCTTTTAAAATTTCTGCAAATCTGTCCGAAGAAATTCTTGTAAATTTTCAAATCATCTCTTAAATCTATCTTTCAAAACAGTCTTTTAACTCACTCTTTCTTTTAAGGTATTTTCACTTTCAAAACTCCTCTTCACAAGTCTACTATATTTTCACTCAAACAAATATGCTAATTTCAAAGTCATTTCAGAACTTCTGCAACTTTCAACTTTCTGTTTTAACTCTTCTGCATTAGGCTCTTGTTTGAAATCAATGTTTTCTGAATAACTTGATTAGAATACTTCAATCTCTAACAATTGGATCCGAGTTTCCTACTGCAAACTTTTTTACCTAATTCTATGTGTTAAACTAGTCCGTCAGCTGCTTAAGTTTTAATTTGAAGACCAAACCAGTATGTGAATGGCATGCTAAACTATATGATGTATGACTTACGGGGTTTTATGTGAGCCTTGCATGTTTGTTTGTCAATCCCCTTATTTGCTATTTGTTTTTGTTTTCGCTATTAGCATTTGTCCTTTTAAAACCCCATATATGTCTCTACCCCTTTCTTCCCCTTTAGGATTAGAAGTCCTAATACCCCAGGACTGATAGGTTGGGACGGGTATTAGCATGCAATAAGTAAATGAGACTAATCGCCTTTAATAACTTAACAGGGTGGGAAGGGTAGAATATGGATATGATGACCGGTGCGCTAAATCTCGTGCGACCCCTCTTTGAGGAGTGATTGCTGGGTATTGTACCGATGTGATCCATATTGTATTTAAACCTAGGACCTCTTTCCCCTTTTCTTTACTTGTATAATGTTTTTTTCTTAAATTTATGTTCCAATTAATCCCTCTCTCTTAAAACCACTTATGTCCTTTCCCTTCCTTTTCTAAGATTTTAAATTTTGTCTATCACTACTATATACAAATTTTATGTGTTTCTTTCTACTCTTCTTAAAGTCACAACTAAGCATGGTCGGGAACCACATTAGTGGATCTTGAGGGGTACCTAACACCTTCCCCTCAAGATAATGTCAAGCCATTACCCGAACTCTGGTTTTTCTTTCAAAAAATCTTCTTCTTTTTTTAAAGTGTCCTAATGCACTATAATCATTAGGTTTCGACTCTTCAAATTCCATAGCCTGACTCCTCAAAAGGGGATGAGAGTTGTTTTTTCCATAATGTCGTAAACCCGATTTTGCCTTAGAAAAAGGGGTCGTCGACAATGGTAATGTTAAAAAATCCTACGACCATGAAATCTACGTCATTTGGAACTTATAGTTTTCTTTCTAATTATTCAGAGCAAAGTTTGAAAGAGAAGTATTGTCAGGAAGAAAAAAAGTGTTTAAAAGACCGGGACTTTTTCTACTCATATCATTTAAGGAGAGTCAAATAAATTTTCTATAGGCATGGCCTCTAAAATTCTACATACTCAGCTACGCAACCACAAATTTACACAGTGACTAAGTGCCATAGGCAAAGTAAAAAAAATACAAGACTAATTTGACATTGTGAGAGAGAGAAAGAGAGCAGTGGTAAAAGAAGCAGCACAAGGAAGGAGGAGAAGAAGAAGAAATAGAAAATGAGGTATAACATTTGGTACATACTGTCCCTGATCGTTACTTCAGTATATGTTCGATTGATCAGTTGAATATCATCTTGTTGTGCAGAGGAAGCTTCTACAGGTGAACAAGCACCGAACCTTAGCATGTTAAGATCAAGTCATAATTCTAGTTCAGACGCTTAGGTCTTGCAACGATGTTCAGGTGAATGAGCACTGAAGCTTAGCATCTTGTAATTTCCTGTTCCATAACATCCTTTTGTGCGTTCAACTTTTCATGCATTCTTTGTTGCATCCTCTCTTCCATTTACTCCATTTTCTACTGCATTCTCTCATCAGTAGCATCCAAAGAGGATCCAAGATTCATTATTATCCCTTTTAAGGCAGTCTTGGTAACCCCTCGTCCATACAATCTCAAGCAACCTGAATGTTCAGTTCCCATGACTGATGCAAAAACGTCAACTGAATAACTGTTGCGTTTTTCTTTAAAGGGTGTGAATGAAAAATGGAAGAGGCGCCTTTTGGATTTCACCTCTCCATTTCGCCCTTCCATTGTCTATAAATTTAGAGGCTTGGCCTCTTTTATAAGACCTGAAAAAATCTGAAAATTTCACCCCTCTTTTCTGTTTGCATTATTTTCAAATAAACATAAGTGTCAAGTGTGATTTGCTCCGTCAGTTGATTTTGCTGAAATTCTATAATTTTTATTGCCGGTATTCAACAATAGTTATTCCGTTCAATCCTGGAAGGAATTAATCTAAAATCTTGGGCAACAGTGAGGGGATTAAATTTTTCAAGGACATACAAGCAACTTGTGGGCTCAAAATTATTTTTTCTATTTTATTTATTAAACTAATATTTCTCTTCTTCTCTGATTTTCTAATTTTTAACACATTAATAACAATAATCTTAAGGAATTTAATAATAGAGGCAAATATTTGGGGTGAAACTAAGATCGGTTGTCTGCCATGGAGAACGAAAGATGAAAAGAAGAAGAATTTTGTTACTTATATATCAGCTTTCAAGCATATACAGTATGCATGAAGTCAATTGTTTGTAAACGACAAAGAAGGAAAATGGAAGTGCTACGTGAAAATTTGATGAGACGGTGGTTTCCTCATATTCTAATTGGATGGAGGATATCAGAATGTCAAATTGGTTTTGGAATTCAAAAGTGTCCACCACTTTTTCTTGAATGATGAAGCCATCATCAATGAAAATTGGAGATTACGAATCGAAAAACCTCTCCAGTTCTTAGCTTTGGTCTTCTGACCAATTATGGAAATTAATTATTCTAGTAGTGGAAACAAAGATGAAATCTCTGTCATAAATTATGGCAAGTAAGTGGTTGTTAATATGGAGCTATGGTCAGTGATGCAAAGAATGTCTTTAAACCTACTATTATAGACATTAACCAATTATTGGTGAAGGCAATGAAAAGAAACTTGTGATGGTAATTTCTGGCCTGACAATTGCAATATCCTCTAACAAAGTTTGAAAAATTGTGTTCATATGACACGGTTTATCTGGCGCCATACATCAAAGTAGTGCTATTTTATAAGGAAATACAACTCAGTTGTGTCAGGCTATTGCATGGAGAGACTGAACCGGAAACTATACGGGTTTCATTTTGTCTCACTTAACCTATAATTTTTTATTTATTTATTTATTTTAAAAATAAAAAAATAAAAACTACTCTTTGTGATTTATGAAATTCAGTTTTTGTAAGATGTTCAGAGTAGATGCTCATTATGAAATGATCTCAAATATTCTATTTGCATGTTGTGAAACTAATTAGTTAGTATATAACTTTGATAGCATGTTTGAAATTATTAGAAAAATTATTTTTAAGGTTTTGTAAGATGTGACTTAGGTTTACATTAACACTTGAAAATTATTTTGAGATCATAAATATAATATATGTAAAGACGAACATATATGTGTTTGATTGGAGAAAGTGATCAAATTGCTTAAAGTTTTATAATGGTTTAGTTGGAAAGCCATTTGGAAAGGGAATTAAAATTCTCGTAAAGTGTTATATGGAGACTGAAATCTTCATGATTTTCTACTCCTGCTTCGATATCAAAAGTTGTGTGATTTTTTACTCGATTGTTGAGATTAAAGCCTTAATGACTTTTTATTCATTTATCGGAAATTAAAGTATAACTGACTTTATACTCATTTTGGAGATTTTAATCTTAGTAATTTACTACCAAATTATTCTTTTTGAAGATTAAAAAAACTTCACCGTTTATTAAATTTGATTATGTCACATATTATCCGGTTGGAAGATTAAAAACGTCACCATTTATTAGATCTAGTTGTATCAGATGTTACTCGGTTTGAAGATTAAAAACTTCACTGTTTATTAATTCTGAATGTGTCAGATTGGTTTGAAGATTAAAAAACTTCACCATTTATTAATCGTGGTTCTGTCGTGACACAAACAACAGTTCTCGTGGTTGGCTCAATAATGTAATAGGCGCGTCGAATATGAATCTCATTTTGAAAAAATATGTTTGGAATATGAAGTTATTCACTGAATGATCGCCCCTTAGTCACTGCAATCTAATAAAATTACGGAAAGAAAGAATACAACGTCAAAAAAGGCGATGAATGCCTAGTTCTGGTTTACCCAAAACTTTTGTGGGGGGGGGGGGGAGCTATGCTTATAGCTAACTGAATATTCATTCGCGTCCCCACAGTAAGACACAATCCATTCCATATGAAAAATGGAAAGAAAGAAAACCCAACTTGATATATTTCCAAGTGTGGAGGGGTATTTGGATAAATTGCAAGTTCTTAAACCCAAAAGGATAAAAATCTGATAAAAAACTGTTGATTCCGTTTTCATAAGATATGCAACAAATAGTAAGGCATATCGTTTTCTGATTCATAAATTAGAAAATCACGACATTCATATTAATACGGTAATCAAATTATAATACTGAATTTTTTGAGAATGTTTATCCGTATAAAAAGGAATGCAAGTCTTCTATTTAAATATCTAAGCGAAGTTGGGAAGAAGCAAAGGGAAGTACGTTGAATTAGAAAAGTCCAAGATGTAGTAAACGTCAAAGGATAAGTACTTCCTTTGGACTGGATTTTCTGACATTTTTGTTGGAAAATGAGCCTCAAACGTTTAAAGAAACATTGTCTTCTTTGAAAATACAATATTGGAAAGAGGCAATCAATAGTGAGATATAATCCATATTAAGTAACATACTTGAGAATTGGTTGATCTTCCTCCAGGAAATAAATATTTGCGTTCTAAGTGGATTCATATGGGAGATGAAAGCTATAGTACTATTGACAAATTAATGGTTAGACTAATTGTCAAATAATTTAGACAACGAGAAGGTCTTGATTTTTTTTATACATACTCGCCGATAACGAGGATTATATCTAATCGGGTGTTAATAGCATTAGCCACCATTTATGGCCTTGAAATCCATCAGATGGACGTAAAGACTACCTTCTTAAACGGAGATTTGGAGGAAGAAATTTATATGGGACTACCTGAAGGGTTTGTTGTTCCTGGAAAAGAAAGAAGGTGTGTCGACTTGTTAAGTCACTTTATTGACCAAAACAACACCCAAAACAATGGCATGTGAAATTTGACTAGAAAATATTTTCAAATAATTTCAAACTAGTGTATTTATATTAAGAATACTTTAGATTATTTAGTCATTGTTTGTTTATATATGGATTATATATTGATAGTAAAGGCACATGAAACATGTGAAATGTGGGAGAATTTAGCTTATGCATAACAAAAGCTAATATTAAGCCATGGGGTAGATATTATCTCAAAAAATTAGATGATATAATTCTTGGAACCCCACGAATCCTTGGGGATATTGATATGGTAGTCGGTGAATTCATTACTTATTCAGTCTTAGTGATGACTAGTGATGAAACTACAAATTCGAAAGTTGTTTACGTGCCTTTCCAGAAATGATTTGTTCTTTCTTGAACATTTATAATGTTTAGCTCTTTTATGAAAGAGTGTCACTTGGAAGGCTGTGAATTTTCATGAAAAGTGCGTTTACATATTTTGTATAAACATGTTTCATGAGCGAATGTATTAATATGTTGGTATATAATGAGGTGAACCAACCGATGAACATGACCAAAATTCATTGCAAGTTGGATTTATTTCATGATATAAGTGCTATAATTTACATATCATATAGGCATATGAATAAATAACATATAAATTCTTGCAACGATGGAGTGATTGATAAATGTGTTATATATTCTAGCTGTTGTTATAATACTATTACTACAGTAAGTGTAGTCAATAATCTAATATGAAATTGAAAGTCAAGACGTATTAGTCTACAACATAAGGAAGTTTGCATTGAACGTTCATGACAATGAAATGAGTTTTGAAGTATTTCAAATATACTCCAAATTATGCTTTGCACTACAATATGTATCCTACGATAATAGAGGGGTATAGTGATCCAAATTAGATCACTAGTTCAACCGATTCTTGGTGGATGAATGATGTCTTGGAAATCGTTCAAACAAATGTACATTGACCGCTCTACAGTGGAGGTTGAGTTTATAAACTTAGAGAAAGCCGGTGAAGAAGCTAAATGGCTCCAGAATTTCTTGGAAGATATTCTATTTTGGACCAAACTTTTGGAACCTATATGTATATATTGTGATAGTCAAGCGACAATAGAAAGGGCTGAGAGCGTTATGTATAATGGAAAATTTTGTCATATATGACGAAGACATAAAACCGTTAGACAACAACTCTCAGGATGTCATCCATAAAAACGATAACAAATGAATCTAGATACGGCCCAAATACACTGTTCATCAGATGCATGAACGCGGCTGGGGCATTAGTCAGCCCGAAAGACATAACAAAATGCTCATAGTACCCATATCTCGTCCTGAAAGCTATCTTCATAATATCAGAATCACTAATCTTCAGCTGGTGATAGCCTGAACGGAGATCAATCTTAGAGAATACCCTTGCTCCCTGGAGCTGGTCAAACAAATCATCAATACGCGGTAGTGGATACTTGTTCTTCACTGTCACCTTGTTCAATTGCCTATAGTCAATCCACATTCTCATTGTGCCATCCTTCTTCTTCACAAATAAGATCGGTGCACCCCATGGTGACACACTCGGGTGAATGAAACCCTTATCTATGAGTTCCTGAAGCTGCTCCTTCAACTCCTTTAACTCTGTTGGTGCCATACGATAGGGAGGAATAGAGAAGGGCTGAGTGCCCGACACCAGATCAATACCAAAATCAATGTCCCTATCCGGGGGCATACCCGGCTGGTCTGCAGGAAATACATCAGGGATATCCCTCACAACGGGAACAGAATCAAAACTTGGAGCCTCAGCTCCAGCATCTCTCACAAATGCCAAATATGATAAAAATCCTTTCCCAACCATCTGCTGGGCCTTTAGGAAAGAGATCACACTGCTGTGTACATAATCAGTCATACCACGCCACTCAATCCTCGAAATCCCTGGCATAGCCAAGATGATTGTCTTTACATGACAGTCTAGAATAGCATGACAAGGAGATAACCAGTCCATGCCCAGAATAACATCGAAGTCTACCATGCTCAAAAGCAATAAATCAACTCAGTCTCCAAACCCCCAACAGTAATAAGACAGGACCGATACACATGGTCCACAATAATAGTATCCCCCATCGGGGTAGATACGTGCATAGTTAAGGCAAGACACCCTCTGGTCGTACCCAAATAATGAGCAAAGTATGAAGACACATAAGAGTACGTAGATCCGAGATCAAATAAAATAAAAGCATCCCTGTGACAGACTGAGATAATACCTGTGATAATAGCATCTGATGCAATGGCATCCCTCATGTCTGGAAGGGCATAGAATCAAGCCTGACCACCACCAGATTGGTCTCCACCCCTAGCTGACTGGCCCCCACCCCTACCTGACTGGTAGGGTACTGAAGTAGATGGAGTAGAAGAGGAGGGATGATCCCTCTACTGAGACCGATCACCACGAAGCCGAGGACAATGTCTCCTCATGTGACCAAACTCACCGCAGTCATAGCAACTACCTGGTGCTGGAGAAGGGGACTGAAGGTAACCCCTCGCACCGGAATGACCCGCCAATGCGCTCCGCGCAGAAGAACCCTGAGCTGAAAGGGCATGTGATGAGCTCTGAGCTGGGAGGGCACTAAGTGAAGACTGGCCCTGCTGGAACCCCTGATGACCGCGGCCTGAAGACACCCCGCAGTACTCAGGACGAGCTGACTGGTGAGGCCTGAAAGAATGACCTCTGCTCTGCTGAACCTTGCCCCTAGACGGAGCACCACTGAAGCTACCCGATCCCCGAGTCCTCTTGGACTCTCTCTCCTCTCTCTCCTGACAGCGAGCCGTCTCAATATCACGAGCAATATCAACTGAATCCTCAAAGGTGTCACTCATAACCCTCTATCGAGTCATCAAAATATGAATGGGATAAAAGAGTCCGTCCACAAACCTCCTAATCCTCTCCCGATCAGTCGGGACCATCCATGGAGCATAACGAGCCAACTCGAAAAATCTCACCTCATACTGAGACACGGTCATATCTCCGTGATGAAGCCACTCGAACTGTCTACGCAACTCCTCCCTCTGAGACTGCGGTTCCCACTTGTTCAGGAAGAGAGTGGAGAACTCCTGCCATGACAAAGGCGCTGCACCTACCAGCCTACGCCGCTCATATGCCTCCCACCAAGTGGAGGCTGATCCTGAGAACTGAAAGGTAGTAAATGATAGCCCGCTCGACTCCAAGATCCCTACTGTTCAAAACATACGTCGATACTTGTCAAGAAAACCCTGGGCATCCTCGTCCGGAATACCACTGAAAGTAGGAGGTGAGAGACAACTGAACCTCTCAAGACAACGCTGCTTATTGTCTCGCATAGCTGGACCTACATCACCCTGAACCGGGTCAATCGGCTGAACTGGTGGAACCTGCTGAGCTGGTGGCGCCTCTGGTGTCTGCAAACCCTACACTACCTGGTCAGGTATGCGAGCAGCGGGGGTCTGATGACCCCCCCGGGTCTGTGAGGTAGCAGCGGCAGTAGTGGCTGAGACTTCCTGAGCCAGGCTAGTGCAAACTAATAGAATCTGACCTAGGGTCTCCTGAAGACCCGAAATCACAATAGGCATAGCTGGTGCCTGAACAGGTGCTGTTAGAGTCTCTACAGCTGGAGGCTAGTCCTGGACGGGGGCAACATATGGATCTGCAGGTGCTGTCCCTGCTGCTCTGCCTCTACCACGACCAAGACCGCGCCCATGGCCTCTAGTGGGTGGTAATGGTGGTCGTTCGCCACGTTCGATAGCACGGGTTCTCGCCATCTGCGAGTGAATAGAATACATGAGCTTAGTTTCTCGTATCAATAAAGTCGCACGACAAGAATTTCAAGAATATGAAGTTTCCTCAAGGTTCTGCAGCCTCTCGAGGATAAATACAGATGTCTCTGTACCGATCCGCAAGAATCTACTAAACCGGCTCATGATTCGCGAGACCAAGTAACCTAGGCTCTGATAACAACTTGTCACGACCCAACCCGGTCATGATGGCGCCCAGTACACTTCTAGGCAAGCCCAACCATTTCCAATATTTAACCCAATTGATAAACAGAGATAGATAGATAAAACAGTGAATCATCAAACAATTTAAGTCAGAGATTGTGGACGCCCCCCCTTTTTCCCCCCTTCTTTAAAATAAAGAAAGAAATTGGGTTTATGACATTATGGATAAAACAACTCTTATTCCCTTTTGAGGAATCGGGTTATGAAATTTGAAGGGTCGCCACCTAATGATTATAGTACATTAGGACACTTTAAAGAGAATAAGCGATTTTGGAAGAAAACCAGAGTTCGGGTAAGGGCTTGAGATTATCTCGAGGGGAAGGTGTTACGCACCCCTAAAGATCCACTAGTGTGGTTCCTGACCATGCTTTAATTGTGACTTTAAAAGGAAGTGAGAGAAAACAAGGAAAGCTTTGCTCATAAGAATCATGAATAAGTTTCAAGTTCTGAAAAGTGTAAAGAAGACAGAAAGAGACAGCTTTTTTAGAAAAAAAGAATTAATTTGAAGAACAAAATTAAAGAAGACACTGCAAATAAAAGGAAAAGAAAGGGGGTCCTAGGTTTATACAAAATATGGATCACATCAATGCAATACCCAGCAATCACTCCTCAAAAGAGGGGTCGCACGAGAATTTAGCGCACCGGTCATCATATCCATATTCTACCCTTTCTGCCCCGTTAAGTTATTTAAACGCGATTAGTCTTATTTACTTATTACATGCTACTACCCGTCCCAACCTATCAGTCCCGGGGTCTTAGGACTTCTAATCCTAAAGAGGAAGAAAAGGGGTAAGGCATATATGGGGTTTAAAGAACAAAATACTAATTTCAACAACCAAAATAAATAGCAACTAAGGGGATTGACAGACAAGCATGCAAGGCTCACATAAAACCCCGTAAGTCATATAGCATATAGTTTAGCATGCCTTGCACATACTGGTTTGGTCTTTAAATTAAAACTTAAGCGGCGGACGGACTAGTTTAACACATAGGATCAGAGAAAAAGTCTGCATTAGTTAACTCGAATCCAATTGTCAGAGATTGAAGTATTTTAAACGAGTTATTCAGAAAAAGTGATGATTCCAGACAAGAGCCTAATGCAGAAGAGTTAAAACAGGGAGTTGAAAAAATTACAGAATTTCATGAATGACTTTAAAATCAGCAGATTTGTTTGAGTGAAAATACAGAAAGAGTGAGTTCAAAGACTGTTCTGAAAGATAGCTTCAAAAGATGAATAGAATTTGGGCAGAAGATTTAAAGGTATTATCTCAGACAGATTAGCATAATCTTTTAAAAGCATTACAGATTTATAGGAGTTTTTATTGAAAAAACGTTATATTGAACGTTAATGCCAGTTAACAGGTTGTTGTTACTTAAACAGATTTTGGGATGAATCTCTATAGACAGACTTGGTTTTAAAACTTATTACAAAATTGGTAAACAGACATCAGATTTGATTATCCTATAGTTTTGCCTAGCGCGTATGCATTTCCTATAGACATGGTTTCTATATGCAACTTCTTGCATGAATATTAAGTCCTATAGGCAAGGTTTCTAATGATTTGCAAGATGATAAAGCGTTAAACCCTATAGGCAAATTTTCTAGATGATTGGATTATGCGTATTATGCATTAAATTCTATAGACATGGTATTTAGTCGATCGAGTTAAAATGTTAAACTTATAGACATGATATCTAGGTGATTACAACATTAAACCTATAGGCATGGTATCTAAGTGACTGAATTACAACATTAAACCTATAGGCATGGTATCTAAGTGACTGAATTACAACATTAAACCTATAGGCATGATATTTACCCTTTGATGCAGTAAAAATAATCCCCTCCCATACCCTTTTACTAGTATTTCCCCAAGTTCCTTTTATACAAAATATATTACAGAACTTGAAGAAAGAAAGAAAACGATTAAAAATACATCACAGCCTACAGCTAGATCCGAGCAACCTAATTTAATCTTAATATCTAATAACATGTGTTTCACCAAATCTGGATTCCAGATTTCCAAGGCCTTCTCTCACCCAAAGTGTTTCAAATTTCCAAGGAGCCTCAAGGACTCTAGGCAGTTCTTACACTCTGGATAACAATTGTTGTAACAGAATAGTGCAGTGTGGAATTGCCAGCCCTCAGGCATCCAAGTTCAGAGGGAGCTTGAGGGTCCTAAAGCATGGCTTACCAAAGGGGGGCAGAACTTAGAAACTAGGAATAAGTGCAAAGTGAGAGAGGAGTTAGGGAGCCATAGCAGAGGGTGGTCATACCCAGCCATGGGCAGAGACTGGCACACCCCTGACCATCTGCTTGGCCAACAAATAAAGAGCAGACTTTTAGAAGTCAAACTTGGGTCTGGATGGTGATTAGGACACCACCAGTCCTGAGTTAAGGCTCAGCACATAAGGGGTAAAGGGAATGGGAATTGATTTGAGTAGAGGTTCAAGAGAACCTGATTCTAAGTCATGAGTGGCAATAATAGAATACCAACATGACTCAGAATTTCACTCACACATAAGAAGGGGGTCAAAGGGATAGGGAATCACATAAAAAAGCATTTACAGAAACATGAGGAAAGCAAGAAAGCACAACAGATTTAAAGATGCAGAAACATAACGAAAGAGAGCATGACAGACTAGGATGAACACATAGTGAAGAATGCATAACAGAAGAGGAGAAGTAAACACATAGTTTGGAGGGTATAATTTAATTAGAAAGACATACCACTTTCAAGCTTTATAACAGCAGAATAGTAGAAGCAAGTAACATCCAGAAGTCAACAGGAGCAGGCTCAAAAACTTTAGCAAATATTTGAGAGTTCAAGAGTAACTCAAAGGTATTTCAGACAGTAGAAGAGAGAGGAGCAAAGTACTTAGTATCAGAAATAGGGATAGTAATAGAGAAGGTATTTGAAATTGTGTAGTGAAAAGTATTCGAAGTATTTTAAATTCAGTAGTGTCTGTGTGTAATCTGAAGTGTTTGTGAGGTTTTTCGTGTGTAGAAAGTTGTGTGTAGTGTCTTCTTTTTATAGTGCAGAAAATGAGTAAGCAAAAAAAAGGCAAGAAAGTAGTTTACAATCAATCACAGAAGTTCTCCGTAAGGTTAAGGGATTTGATTTCAAACGGGCATGAGACAATTAAGGAAACATGAATAGTTAAAACCCTTTCCAAAGTAACATAACACAGGTAAATACATATGGATTATTTAAGGCAAGAATCCTATATACATGATTTGTGAGAAATAAGGCAAGTAGGTCAATCAAACAGCCAGTAAAAAGCTTTGTTCGAATGAACTTAGTCAGAAAAAGGGTGAGGAAAAGTTCAATTGGAAAATCAATAACAAATCAATCGAGCCTAATTAAAGGAGATTGGAATCAATTACAAGTTGGAAAACCCCTTTTGAAAGAAAAACCCTCATATATAAGCACACAAGCGTCAAGCAAGAAAGAAAAGGTTGGCATAGAAAGTCTCAAAATCATAAGCGAAAGATTCCAGTTCAGTCTACGATTTCAAATTCGAGTAGGGTACAGAAAGGAGAGGGCAAGCCATCGAACAGACTCATAGAGTCTCATGATAAAGCACATACATATAATGGCAAGTTTGAAGTAATAGAGTAAAAACAAAGCATGTTCAAGAAAAGCTCAGAACACAAGCAAGTTCAAGAGAGAATAGAGGTGACATAGAACTTAAGAAAATGTAGGCGAAACAGGTTTAGAACTCAACCAAAAGTCCAGCAAAGGCAAACAAAAGCTCAGTAAGAAAATGGTAAAGGAACACATAAGCTAGACACGTGAAAGCATACTATAGAAACAGTAGAAGAGATAACAGAACACAAGTAGAAGAACATGCATAATAACGGCAAAACATAAGAACATAAGAGAAAATATGCACAAGCGAAAAAACATAAGAACAAAACATCTACAAGTAGATTCACATAAACAAAGAAGAAAACGAAGAAACAGAAATCGTTTTAAAAGTTTTGGAAACCCTAAATTGAAATTGACTAATTTTGTAAAGAGAAATTTGGGAAAAAGCATTGAAACCTCGAGTACACCACATATCTAAGAAAATAAAGAGATAAAGAACCTCGAATAGCTTTCAGGGTTTCTCAGAAACCCTAGAAATGAGAAGGCTTGGAAAGGATCTGGCCTGGAAGAGGTCTGGACCATATCTAGCCTCTTGAGGCTCGAACATATCGGAACGGAGCCAGAGAAGCCACAGGACACAAATCCGCGGATGATTTGAACAGGCCTCGTTGAGGTTGAACCTCGAAAGCCTTGAATAGCCGCGATTTGGGGTGAAGGGAAGTGAGCACAGGCTGTCCATGGCCTGAGAAGCCATGGACACCGGCGAGAACTAGCCGGAGAAGACGTCAGAGGCGGCTAGGATTTCGAGTGTTAGAGAGTGTTTGAGAGAAAAAAAGGGGGGTTTGAGGGCGGCGGTCGAAATGGAAATGAAAATGGGGTTAGGGTAGTTTGAAATGAAAAGGAAAGGAAGGATGTGGGTCGTTGATCAAAATGATCAACGTCCAGGATTAAATGATACCAACGGGCGGGTTTGGACAAAACGGGTAAAAAAAATGGAATTGGTTCGTCCATTTGGGGGCCTGATTTGGGTCAATTTGGGTGCAATTTAGGCTAAATTTGTAATGAAATAGGGCCATATTTTAAATTGCCACTTCTCCCCGTTTTGTTTTATAAAAAATAATAAAAAGATTTCTAAAACACATTTACGGTGCTATATTAATAAATAATATATAGATATTAAATTAAAAATACTGAAATTTATTTTATAATTATAAAATGCTATTAATTACGAAATAGGCCATAATTGCAATTATGTGCAATTTGGATTTTAAAATGCCAAATAAATTGGAAAAAATATGCAAAAATCACCTTAATTATATTTTAGTGTAAATATGAGAATGAAATAAGTTATTCACCAAAAAATAATAATTTTGGAGATAATTTAGATTTTGTATTGTTAAAATAGGCAATGAATTGACTTTTAAAAAATCAAAAAAAATTGGGAAAAATACCAGAACTTTTGGGCATGCTTATATATGCATACATATGTTATTTTTGAAAGTATTTTGAGTATAAAAAATATATGGGGAAAAATTTGGTATCAACAGCTTCCCCTCTTTACCCGAGGAGGATGAAAGAGTTGTCGGGTAAAGACAAGATGGCCAATTTTGACAGGAAACGGCGATTGTAAAAGAATTTTGACCGCGCTCTGGTTTCTGAGCTGCCTACATATCCCTAGTTTTACAGAAATCAGGTCATATGTAGTTCAGGAACCATTGACGGAATGTGTTGATGGAGATTCGAAAAGACGGACGCGATGGTCAGATTTAAACAGGTGTTTGGAGTTAAACAAGTTGCGGAGAATAGGAGCGGGATCGATCCTGCTGAGGTGGCCATTTGCTAGCCGGTGTACCTACAAATGACCAATGCGGCGTATACTGTGCATAATTAAAACATGATGCAAGCTCCCGTTGGACCATGAATGCTGTCTTTGGACGGTTAGGATGACGTCCTCAGACTATGATGTCCTGGGCCATGAAGAGCATAAAAGTGAAGATTCGCAAGCCATGAAATGGTGTTCTCGGGCTATACAGATGGTGCCTCCGAACTATGACGCCTTTGAATAAGTTGGCGATCTTTCAGCCCATGAGAAGGTGGCAATCTTTCAGTCGAATGAATGCAAAGAGTGGTGATCTTTCAGCCAGAGCGAGAATTTTAATGTAGGTGGCGATATTTCGTCCGTATGAATGCAAAGGGTGGCGATCTTTCAGCCAGAGTGAGAATTTAAATGCAGGTGGCGATATTTCAGCCGTTCGAAAATATAAAGTGGCGATATTTCGGCCATGCTGGATGGAGACATTGCTTAGTCTCAGAAGGCAAATAGGTAGCCTTATGCAATGCAGATGGAGACACAGCTTAGTCTCGGAAGGCAGATAAGTAGCCTTATGCAAGATGGAAGTAGATCTTAACCTCGGAATGCAGATAAGGTAACCTTATGCAAAAATGCAAATGGAGACAGAGCTTAGTCTTGAAAGGCAGATAGGTAGCCTTATGCAGGATGGAGGTAGAGCTTAACCTCGGAAAGCAGAAAGGTAGCCTTATGCAAAATGTAGATAGATACAGAAATTAGTCTCGAAAGGCAGATAAGGTAGCCTTATGCAAAAATGCATATGGAGACAGAGCTTAGTCTCGAAAGGCAGATAAGTAGCCTTATGTAGGATGGAGGTAGAGCTTAACCTCGGAAGGCAGAAAAGTAGACTTATGCAAAATGCAGATGGAGACAGAGCTTAGTCTTGAAAGGCGGATAAGGTAGACTTATGCAAAAATGCAGAAGGAGACAGAGCTTAATCTCGAAAGGCAGATAGGAAGCCTTATGAAGGATGCAGGTAGATCTTAACCTCGGAAGGCAGAAAGGTAGCCTTACGCAAAAATGCAGACGGAGACAGAGCTTAGTCTCGAAAGGCAGATAGGTAGCCTTATGCAGGACGAAGGTACAGCTTAACCTCGGAAGGCAGAAAGGTAGCCTTATGCAAAATGCAGATAGAGATAGAAATTAGTCTCGAAAGGCAGATAAGTAGCTTTATGCAATGCAGGAACGTAAAGAAATGAACAGTAGTAAGTTCTCTTAGCTGATAGATAGTTGTGATATCGTGACTATTGGGTAATGTTGTGTGTAGATAGTAGACTTGTGAATGAGCGATCGTTCTGAGAGTTTTAACCCTGAAAAGTGAATGCGTTCAATGATTTATGACTTGAGTGCCTGCATTCAATAAACAATCGTGAGTTTTGTAGAGTGGGAAAGGTTAGTTCGTTTCCCTTGGCTCTTGACGTCATGTATCATTGGGGTAGCGTTGCTAAACGACAGCGATTCCAACGATATTTATGCTTGACTTAGTATAATGTAAGTACATATTTGAAAAACAATTTTATTTTGGATGAACCAACGACTGCAACGTGGTTCAAGGACACGGCAACCTTGCTTGTTCCGGAATTTCGAGGGTCCTCATCAAAATTCTGCCCCAGTTTACTGGGACAGTGCTACTGACGGCTGTGCTGAATAACTGAAAGCGGATCGACTCATCCTCAAAATTCTGCCCAAGTTTACTGGGTTGGTGCTGACGAGAAGATTGACTTAGGAATTTTGAGGGTCCTCCTCAAAATTCTGCCCCAATTCCAATAGCGGGGGAAAATTGGATTTTTATTAAAATGTGACCGAACCTATAGGGCTACCTACGTATCCCCTCTTAAATGGGAATCAGTTCAGCCATAGTTCAAATTACATCATGAAGAAAAAGCATATGATCAAATTTAGTATCGTTTCACTACGTCTGAGTTGATTGGCCTCGGCCAAACTTCTCCGTCCATTTCTGCAAGAATAAGGGCTCCTCCGGTTAGAACCCGGTGAACCATGTACAGTCCTTGCCAATTGGGAGAGAATTTCCCTTTGGCCTCATCTTGATGTGGAAATATCTTCTTCAACACCAACTGTCCTAGTGTAAACTTCCTCGGCTTAACTCTCTTGTTGAAGGCTCTGGACATTCTATTCTGATATAATTGACTGTGGCAAACTGCATTCATTCTCTTTCCGTCTATCAGGGCTAACTGCTCGTAGCGACTTTGTACCCATTCTGTGTCGTCTAGCTCTGCTTCTTGTATGATCCTCAAGGAGGGAATTCTACCTCGGCGGGAATGACCACTTCTGTACCATAAACCAGCATGTGGGGAGTTGCCCCGGTCGATGTACGGACTCTAGTACGATAACCCAATAAGGTGAACGACAGTTTCTTATGCCACTGCTTGTGCCTTTCAATCATCTTCCTTAGTATCTTCTTGATGTTCTTATTGGCTGCTTCTACAGCTCCATTCATCTGAGGTCTATAAGCTGTAGAGTTCTTATGTTTGATCTTGAAAGTCTCACTCATTGCTTTCATCAGGTCGCTATTGAGGTTGGAACCATTGTCAGTGATGATTGATTCTGGAGTTCCGAACTGACAAACCATACGGTCGCGGACGAAATCTGCTATAACTTTCTTGGTTACTACTTTGTATGATGCTGCTTCGACCCATTTAGTAAAGTAATCAATTGCCACTAAGATAAACCTGTGCCTATTTGATATGGCAGGTTCGATTGGTCCAATGACATCCTTTCCCAGGCGGTGAATGGCCATGGTGAGCTTGTTGAATTAAGCTTGTTTGGAGGTACTTTTATCATATTTGCATGTATCTGATAGCGATGGTAGCTTCGGATATACTAGATGCAGTCCCTTTCCATAGTCATCCAAAAATACCCTACTCAGAGTATCTTCTTTGCCAAAACAAAGCCATTCATGGGCAGTCCACATGTTCCTACGTGCACTTCATCCAATAGTTTGGTTGCTTCTCTCGTATCGGCACACCTTAACAAACCTAGATCGGGAGTCCTCCTGTACAGGATTCCTCTATTGTGGAAGAAGTTATTGGAACGGAGCGTCCGCTTCTGAGTAGCATTGGCAAGCTCTGGGTATTCTCCTGTTGTCAAGTATTCTCTGATGTCGTGGAACCATGGCTTCCCATCGGCTTCTTCCTCAACGTGAGCACAGTAAGCTGGCTGGTCATGAATCTTGACCTGAATGGGGTCAATGAAATTCGTATCTGGATGCTGAATCATGGATGACAAAGTGGCTAGTGCATCGGCGAACTCATTCTGTTTTCTCGGAACATGCTGGAATTCCATTTTTCTGAATCTTTTCCTCAACTCCTGTATTTGATGTAGGTAAGGGAGTATCTTAGGATTCTTGGTTGCCCACTCCTCTCAAACCTGATTTATGAGTAAGTCCGAGTCTCCAATAACTAGTAGCTCCTGAATGTTCATGTCGATGGCCAATTTAAGCACTAAGATGCAGGATTCATATTCGGCCATGTTGTTGGTGCACGGGAACCTGAGCTTGGCGGATACTGGGTAATGTTGACCGGTTTCTGATACCAGGACTGCTTCTATGACAACTCCTTTGAAATTTGTAGCTCCGTCGGAAAACATCCTCCAACCGTCATAGGATTCTGCAATGTCTTCTCCTATTGAAGATACCTCTTCAATAGGAAAATACGTCTTTAGAGGTTCGTATTATCCTCCCACGGGGTTCTCGGTGAGGTGGTCTGCCAAATCTTGCCCTTTGACTGCCTTCTGAGTAACGTAAACAATGTCGAACTCGCTTAACAGGATTTGCCATTTGGCGAGCTTGCCGGTAGGCATGGGCTTCTGAAAGATATACTTTAACGGATCCATCCTTGATATGAGATAAGTGGTGTAAGCACAGAAGTAGTGCCTCAACTTCTGAGCTACCCAAGTCAAAGCACAACATGTACGTTCTAATAAAGAATACGGAGCCTCATACGGAGTAAACTTCTTGTTGAGGTAGTAGATGGCTTGATCCTTTCTTCTGGTTTCATCATGTTGTCCTAAAACACAACCGAACGCTCCATCCAATACTGCGAGATAAAGTAATAGGGGTCTCCCTGGCTCAGGCGGAACCAAGACCGGCGGCGTTGACAAGTATTCCTTGATTTTTTCAAAAGCCCTTTGACAATCATCAGTCCATTTGGTGGTAGCATCCTTCTTAACCATCTTGAAGATAGGTTCACAAATGACAGTGGACTGAGCTATGAATCGGCTGATATAATTGAGCCTTCCCAGAAAGCTCATCACATCCTTCTTATTCCTTGGTGGTGGCAACTCTTGAATGGACTTGACCTTTGATGGATCCAATTCTATTCCTCGGCGACTCACAATGAAACCCAATAGCTTTCCATCAGGAACCCCGAATGCACACTTGGCGGGATTCAGTTTCAAGTTGTACCTCCTCAATCTGTTGAAGAATTTTCTCAGGTCTTCCATATGATCTGCAGCTTTCTTGTATTTGATGATGACATCATCCACATACATCTCAATCTCTTTATGTGTCATGTCATGAAAGATAGTAGTCATGGTCCTCATGTAGGTGGCACCAGCATTCTTTAAACAAAATGGCATCATTCTGTAACAGTAAATCCCCCATGGCGTGATGAATGTCGTTTTTTCTGCATCTTCTTCATCCATCCATATCTGATGGTGTCGACGCCCCCCTTTTCCCTCTTTCTAAAATAAAGAAATCGGGTTTACGACATTATGGACAAAATAACTCTTATTCCCTTTTGAGGAATCGGGTTATAGAATTTGAAGAGTCGCCACCTAACGATTATAGTGCATTATGACACTTTAAAGAGAAGAAGCGATTTGGAAAGAAAAACCAGAGTTCGGGTAAGGGCTTGAGATTATCTCGAGGGAAAGGTGTTAGGCACCCCTCAAGATCTACTAGTGTGGTTCCCGACCATGCTTTAATTGTGACTTTAAAGGAGTAGAAAGCAAGTAAGGTTTACACATAATAGTTACAAATAAGCTAGGAACTTTGAAAAGAAAAGGAAGAATAGACAGTTTTTAGAAAAGGAGTTGATGCAAAGAAATGAAAGCACATAAGGAAAATATTACAATAGAAAGGATGGGAGGTCCTAGGTTTTAATACAATATGGATCACATCAATGCAATACCCAGCAATCACTCCTCAAAAGAGGGGTCGCACGAGATATTAGCGCACCGATCATCATATCCATATTCTACCCTTCCCGCTCCATAAAGGTTAGTTGAACGTGTGAATTGGTCATGAGTGCTTCTTGCGTGCTATTACCCCTCCCGTCCTATAAGTCTTAGAGGGTATTTAGGACCACTATTCCTATAAGGTGAGGACTAGGTTGAACCCTTAGGTTTAAAGGTCAAAAATACTAGGCGACATACAAAACAGAGGGGACATCATGTAAGGAATCATATAAAGGGCATCTAAAAGGCTCAAATATCCGTCCACAGATAGACACATAATTAACATGTCTCGATCACAATTAAGGCCTAAAGAAATGGGAGTTTAAAAGTTGGAGTGTCGAAAATAGGTTTAAATAGAAGCCGAAAATTTAACCATAATTTTAGAAAGTTGGACGAAAATTTTTAGAACTTGAGAAAATGGTAGTAAATACATAACGTTTTAGGAATCAGTAAGAAAACACTTTGAAACACACTTGGAAAATAAATAGTAAAGATATCAAAGATGTGGTATTTTGATAAAAGGAAATAGAACAGTTTTGGATAGGAGGAAAAAACAGATGCAAAATCATTCAGGATTTCAGGAGTGTAAAAGAGAGAGAGAGAGAGAGAGAGCAGTAAGTATATCAGTATGGAAACATACTTTTAAAAATTACAGAAGATATTAAAGACATAGTATTCTGATAAGTTTTAGAAAATAGTAGTCCAGTTTTGGACTGAAAAGGTAACTTAGTAGAAAAACATATAGATGTGATTAAAAATAGGACGGGAGTTTAGTAGAAAAACCAAGCGGACTTCAGAGAGGCAACAACAAGTCCGGATAGTTAAAAGAGGTGGAAATAGCTTAAACATGACTAAAACAATCAATTGATTTTATCCGGCCTAAGGTTTGCCGAGGCGTTAAAGACATTGCCTGATTATATAAAAGGAAGTGCACATATATATTTGTTTTCCAGTTTTTAAAAGAAATTGTTAACTAGCCTTATGTTACTAAACAAAACTAACGAGGCGTTCAAAGAATTGCAACTCAAATGAAAATCCTAATTGACATGATACCTAATGCACATAAGGCTCCTAAGAACATGGTCTCTAAATGCAGTAGCAATGACAGTAACTTGTTGGTTGTTAACCGATTGTGATTATAAAAATGAGTAAAATAACAAGCTGAAATGTAAAAGAGCCTAAAATAGGATTTCTAGTCGTATGAGATGCATGTCCTAGATAGGATATCTATTGTACAAATAAGAAAAGCCCTACAAGCATGTTTTCTACCCGTACCATTAAACTAAGCATGCATAACCCTCCCAATTTCACTATAAACCCCAATTGTTCATTACAAGTTATCACACACCAAGATAATCAAAATTACAGTTAGTGAAAAAAAAGAAGTTATTCTATAGGGAGCCTTCAACCAGGCCCAAATCTCCAACCTCACTTCATTCGAGTTTCACAGCCTTTACCAAGGTTTGGGTGCGGCAAAGCTCCATAAGGCCCATTGGGGCCCTTGGCCAATACCAGGCACCCAAATAGATTAACATTGAATTAGTGCGAGTGTGGAATTACCAGCCTTGTGCATCAAAGCTCAGTGGATACTCAAGGTACCCAAAGCAATGCTTACACTAAGGGGGTAGAACCTAAATTCTAGGAGTAGTGATATTGTGAGAGACTTTTAAATAGATTGAGTTGAATAACAGTTGAAAAAGGGTCCATAGAGAACCAGTTTTGATAGAAAAGCGATGGAAGGGGAGTTGGAGTTCCTTTAAAAGCAATTGAGTTTCAAAACAGCTAAAGAGGATCACATGAAAACAGTTTTGAGAGAAGAGCAACAGAAGAGACAATATCAGGTTACGGGGTTTAGGGAAGACAAGCACAAGCAGGGGCAAAGGACATGGGGACAAGTAACTCACAAGTGAGAACACAGTTACATATACACAAACATCAAAGAGAAGCACTTCAGAACTTAAACAATCAAGGGGGTTTCAAACAAAGGGGTCATGGTCTCAACAATATTTGATTGATAGATACCAAACAGATTCACACATCAGGAAGAGGTTCAGGGTTACTTAGTAGCTAAGAGGGTCCTGAGTACTTAGCACCTAGTAAAAGCTTAAAGCATGGAGCTCGGAATAACTAGAAAACAAACAAGCTTATAACATAAACACAACAGGCATAATCACATAATACTAAAAAAGAAGTAGAAGATATAGTAATTTGGAAGGGGGTCGGAAACCCTAGCTTTGAAAAGAAGAAAAAGACGTTGCAAAGAACTTGATTAATCAGAGAAATCGAGTAGTGAGTAGTGTAAAACACAAAGAATAAACTAAAAACCATTTTAAAAAGACAGAGATTAAGAGACTTGGGCAAAAACTAGGGTTTTAAAATAAAATCAGTGAGGTAAGGAACCTGGCTGCGAAACTCGTTAAGAATGGAGTTTAAAGCAACATCGGACTGAAAGCCACCGGAGAGAAGGCCGGAGATAAGCCAAGCAAGGCTTCCAGGGACCGTATTTCATGGTGGAAGTCTCTGGGGCTTCAAGGCTCAGAGAGAAGCAACGAGACAAGGTTCCATGGCGAATAGAGGTCGAGAGGAGTGAGGATGGAGTTGATCGGAGAGGCGACGAAACCCATCAGAGAAAAACCAGAAGGTTCTGGAGAGAAGGAGGAGACGAAGAGTCTAAGAAAGAGACCGGTCTCTTTGCAAATGAGGGTAAAGGGAGAGGGGTCGTTTAACTTAAATTAGGTAAGTGAATTTGGGTCGTTGATCTCGTTTGATCAACGGCTCAGATTGAATTATAGCTGGGTCGGGTTAACTAAATTGGGTGTGGGTCAGGTTAGTTTGAGATATGGGTTTTCTGAAAGTGGGTTTAAATTGGGGTCAATCCGGGCTATGTTTGCAAATGAAATCTGGCCATGTTTTAAATAGCCAATTTCTCCCTTTTTTATTTTATAAAAATAGTTAGAATGATTTGAAAAATAAATTGAAGACACAAAACTAATTAGTAAAATATAAATATTAATCTAAAAATACGAGAAATGATTTTATAATTATAAAATGTGGTTAATTGTAAAATAGGCTATAATTACAATTTCATGCAATTTAGCTTTAAAAATTCCAAATAAATTTGTAAAAAATATGCAAAAATCATATTAATTATATTTTTTTGTAAATATGAGGATGAAATACGTTATTCACCAAAAATGATAATTTTGGGAATAATTTTGGATTTTGTACTATTAAAAAGTGACAATAAATCGATTTTAAGAAATCTTAAAAATTAAGGAAAAATACCAAAACTTCTGGGCATGCTTATATATGCATACATATGCTATTTGAAAGTATTTTGAGCAAAAAAATACATGGGAAAAATTGGGTATCAACAGCTGCCCCTTTTTACTCGAGGAGGATGAAAGAGTTGTCGGGTAAAGACAAGATGGCCAATTTTGACCGGAAAAGGCGATTGTAAGAGAATTTTGACCGTTCTCTGGTTTCTAAGTTACCTACATATCCCTGGTTTTACAGGAATTAGGCCATATCTAGTTCAGGAACCATTGACGGAATGTGTCGATGGAGATTCGAAAACACGGACACGATGGTTAAGTTTGAAAAGGCATTTGGAATCGGACAGGTTGCGGAGAACCGGAGCGGGATCGCTCCTGCTGAGATGGCCGTTTGCTAGCCGATGTACCTGTAAATGAGCAATGTGCGCATATATTGTGCATAATTTAAACATGATGCAAGTTCTCGTTGGACCACGAGTGCTCTCTTCGGACGGTTAGGATGAAATCCTCGGACTATAATGTCCCTGACCATGAAAAGCATAAAAGTAAAGATTCGTAGGCCATGAAATGGTGTTCTCGGGCTATGCAGATGGTGCATCCAAACTATGAAGCCTTTGAAATAGTTGGCGATTTTTCAGCCCATGAAAAGGTGGCAATCGTGCAACCGAATGAATGCAAAGAGTGGAGATCTTTCAGCCAGAGCGACAATTTAAATGCAGGTGGCAATATTTTAGCCATTCGAAAAGATAAATAGGTGATATGTCAGCCATGCAGGATGGGGTAGAGCTTAACCTCGGAAGGCAGAAAGGTAGCCTTATGCAAAGATGCAGATAGAGACAGAGCTTAGTCTCGAAAGGCAGATAAGTTGCCTTATGCAGGATGGAGGTAGAGCTTAACCTAGGAAGGCAGAAAGGTAGCCTTATGCAAAATGTAGATGGAGACAGAGCTTAGTCTCGAAAGGCAGATAAGGAGCCTTATGCAGGATGGAGGTAGAGCTTAACCTCGGAAGGCAGAAAGGTAGCCTTATGCAAAAATGCAGATGGAGATAGAGCTTAGTCTTGAAAGGCAGAGAAGTAGCCTTATGCGGGATGGAGGTAGAGCTTAACCTCGGAAGGCAGAAAAGTAGCCTTATGCAAAAATACAGATAGAGATAGAGCTTAGTCTCGAAAGGCAGATAGGTAGCCTTATGCAGGATGGAGGTAGAGCTTAACCGCAGAAGGCAGAAAGGTAGCCTTATGCAAAATGCAGATAGAGACAAAGCTTAGTCTCGAAAGGCAAATAGGTAGCCTTATGCAATGCAGGAACGTAAAGAAATGAGCAGTAGTAAGTTATCTTAGCTGATAGATGGTTGTGATATCGTGACTGTTGGGGAATGTTAGAGTAGATTCGTGAATGAGCGATCGTTCTGATAGTTTTAACCCTGAAAAGTGGATGCGTTCAATGATTTGTGACCTGAGTGCCTGCATTCAAAGAAAAATAGTGAGTTCTGTAAAGGGGGGAAGGTTAGTTCGTATTCCCTGGCTCTTGACGTCGTGTATCATTGGCGTAGCATTGCTAAACGACATCAATTCCAACGATATTTTATACATGACTTAGTATAATGTAAGTACATATTTGAAAAATAATTTTATTTTGGATGAACCAACGACCGCAACGTGGTTCAAGGACATGGCAACCTTGCTTGTTCCGGAATTTTGAGGGTCCTCCTCAAAATTCTGCCCTAGTTTATTGGGCTGGTGCTGCTGACGGCTGTGCTGAATAACAGAAAGCGGATCAACTCCAGAATTTTGAGGGTCCTCTTCAAAATTCTGCCCCAATTTACTGGGTTGGTGCTGATGAGAAGACTAACTTTAGAATTTTGAGGGTCCTCCTCAAAATTCTGCCCCAGTTCCAATAGCAGGGGGAAAAATGGGATTTTTATTAAAAATGTGACCGAACCCATAGGGCTGCCTACGTATCCCCTTTTAAACGGGAATCAGTTCAGGCGTAGTTCAAATTATATCATGACGAAAAAGCATATGATTAAATGTAGTATCATTTCACTTCGTCTGAGTTGACTGGCCTCGACCAGACTTCTCCGTCCATTTCTGCAAGAATAAGGTCTCCTCCGTTGAGAACCATGTACGGTCCTTGCCAATTGGGACAGAATTTCCCTTTGGCCTCATCTTGATGTAGAAATATCTTCTTCAGCACCAGCTGCCTTGGTGTAAACTTCCTCGGCTTAACTCTCTTGTTGAAGGCTCTGGACATTCTGTTATGATATAATTGACCCTGGCAAACTGCATTCATTCTTTTTTCGTCTATAAGGGCTAACTGCTCGTAGCGACTTTGTACCCATTCTGCGTCGTCTAGCTCTGCTTCTTGTAGGATCCTTAAGGAGGGAATTGCTACCTCGGCGGGAATGACCACTTCTGTACCATAAACAAGCATGTAGGGAGTTGCCCCGGTCAATGTACGGACTGTGGTACGATAACCCAATAAGGCAAACGACAATTTCTCATGCCACTGCTTGTGCCTTTCAATCATCTCCCTTCCTGAATCTATATCCGTTTGTAATGTTTCCTCGTTGCAAGTTACAGTCGTCGGTTCATCATCAAGATATGTAATAGTAATGCTGTGTAAAATAAAGTAAATGATAGAGAAAAGTAATAAGAGCGAGATATAAAAATAAACTTGGAAAATGCTTTTGATTAAATTCATAACTGTTCGAAACATCGGAGCTATTTTCAAAAGTAAAGACAATGCGAAAAAGTAAAATCAACTAAAAAGTAAAATGTGATGCATGGTGCGTCGTTTAGCCTTGCTACCTCGAAGCTTTCCGGGCACTGGTGGTCCTGACTGACCAATTGGTGAGGCATTCCCCTCGGTTCAAAACTTGAATGGAAGGGCCTTCCTCCCCTTCCTCCTTGAAGATAACACGACAGTCCATATCATCTCCCAAAAACAGGTTCTTCATTACTGCCAGTGTTTCGTCTTCCTCTGATCCATATATAATGTCAGCAGGCTGAAAGGTCTGCTCCAGCTGAGGTATGGGGTGATCTAGCGGATAATAGGGACCGTGCCATGGTGGGGACCATTCATTGAACTCTTTCCAGGTGTACTCATACCCTAGGCCAAAAGTAGTACCGTGCTTCTTCAGCTTGATGGGTTTGGTGATACCCTGGAGATTCTTGCCAAGTCTATTTCCGGGTACATACCCGCTCCAATTCAGGATGCTCTCAATCTTGTTATCCCACCACTTGTCTTTGTCTATGGCATTAACTCGCTCGATGTGATGATATGTTTCTCCACCTATTCTTCTTCTACCTCCGATCATTGGGATGGTTTGGCGACTGTATATAGGGTTGCTACCGTCGCCATGAATAATCAGTTCCTAATGATTCCATTCAAACTTCACTGCTTGATGTAGGATTGATGCCACAACACCAGCGATGTGGATCCAGGGTCGTCCCAGCAATAAATTGTAGGATGCTGGTACGTCTATGACTTGGAAGTCAACATCGAACCGGGTAAGCCCCATTTGCAAACACAGGCTAATTTCCCCAAAGGTATATCTTTGAGACCCATCAAAAGCTTTAACATTGATAGCCCCATCTTTGATCTTATGCAAACCTTTCCCCAATGTTCTGAGAGTCACTAGCGGACAAATGTTGAGGCTAGATCCCCCGTCGACTAGGATCCTGGTGATGAAATAATCTTCGCATTACACAGTGATATGCAACGCCTTGTTGTGACTAAGTCCTTCTGGTGGTAACTCATCCTCGTGGAAGGTGATCTTGTGACTTTACAACACTTGTCCTACCATATTTGCCATTTTGCCTCCGGTTATGTTGCTGGGAACAAAAGATTCACTCAATATCTTCATCAAGGCATTTTTATGTGCCTCAGAGCCTTGCAGAAGAGCCAAGATGGAAATCTGCAATGGTGTTTTGTTCAGTTGCTCAATGACTGAGTATTCCTTGGCTTGTATTTTCCTCCAAAGGTCATCAGGTCCAGTTTTAACAGGCCGCCCGGAGGCCTTCTTGCTGGACTCAGCTAAATGTTCTGGAGTGTATACCCTGCCGGTTCTAGTCATGCCCTGTGCGGGGATCATTTCTCTAGTATGTGTTTTCCCTTTTCTCCTAGCTTCCGCTGTGTAATCCCAAGGTATGGCATTTGACTCGAATGGAGTCACGTCTGTCATGGAAACAAGAATTGGCACCCTTGGAGGTAACACAACAACTTTAAATAGTGCAGGTGCCTTTGGAACTACGAACTCGACCTCAATTGGTTATGGCGCCTTTGCAGGAGGCACTTCAAACTCGAGTGGTACAGATACATTTACCACATTGCCCTCAGAGGGCTGGATCTGAAAAATAATGGGATTGAGGGTAATCGTTGGTTTCTTAGGCTCATCTCCTTCGGCAATCAATCCGATTTACCCTTTGGGGTCCCAATCATCCTCTATCTCGATCATATGGATGCCTCCACCCTTGTAGTTAGGTAGAGGGTTATTGCGGACATTAGGAGCGGGCTCCCTTGCCACAATGACCTTGTTATCAATCAAAGTCTCAATCTTATCTTTCAACGAGCGACACTCGTCGATGGTATGGCCTTTCATTTCGGAATGATATGCGCAAGTTTTGTTTGGATTGACCCACTGGGAGGGATTTTTTGGAGTTATGACTGGGATAGGAGTAACATAACCGTTTGTTTTGAGTTTTTCATATAGTTGGTCAATTGGCTCGAATATGGCGGTATATTGTCTGGGAGGTCTGCAGTCGAAATTTGGTCTGGGTCGAGGAAAGTTTTGGCGAGTTGGTGGTGATAGGTAATAAGAAGGTTGGGAGTTCTATGCTTGGTACACAGGCGCGGGCTGGGAATATCTTAGTGAGGTGGGTTGATATGTGAGTGGTGGAGGTGATTGGTAGGAGGATGGTGGCATTTGGTATGTAGGTGAGGGTGTTTGTTAATTTAGGGCAGGTTGATATGTGAGTGGAGTTGAGGGATAGGTTTGGTACTTCATAGGGGATTTGGTTCTTTGCGCTGCCATTACGGAATTCACGTCCTTTTTCTTTGACGTGCCACCAGACTGTAAGGCCTTGTTGGTGGCCTGTAATGCTTCGCGATTGGTGACCATACCATTTTTGATACCTTCTTCGATTCTTTCTCCCAACTTGATGATGTCAGAGAATTTCTGACCCTCTATCAACATTAGTCTCTCATAGTATTGCGGATCCTGAGCCCGAAAAAAGAACCTGTTCATCTGCTCTTCCTCGAGGGCTGGCTTGACCTTGACAACTTCTGACCTCCAACGAGTTGCATACTCGCGAAAGGTTTTTGTGGGCTTTTTCTTCAGATACTGGATATAGAACACATCCGGTGCGTTCTCAGTGTTGAACCTAAACCGGTCCATAAAGTCGGACACCATGCTTACCCAACTTGTCCACTTCTTTGAATCCTGGATGATGTACCAAGACAAGGCATCGCCTTTCAGACTCCTCATGAACAGCTTCATGTGGATTTTCTCATCCCTTCCAACTCCTGCCAGCTTGTCACAATACATTCTTAGATGGACCTTGGGATCACCTGTACCGTCAAACATCTCAAACATGGGAGGTTTGTACCCCTCCGGAAGCTCAACATCTGGCTGAACACAAAGATCTTCATAGTTCAGCCCCTCAACACATTTGCTACCCTCAACACCTTGGACCCGGCTAGTCAACTTCTTGAGTTCCGTGGCCAAATTCTTGATAAAAGAGTCCTTTTCATCTGATTCGGGTGCACTTGAGATTGGCTGGGTATAGTGGGGTGTAGTGTCCACAAAGATAGGAGTGTTTTAGTCGTTTGTGGTATTTTGTGGTTCGGGAATGAGCAGTGGAGTGTTGTTGCATGTGTTGTATGCTTGGGTATTAGCAGTTTGTACTAGTGGCTGTGGAGGTACGGGGTTCTGGGTGTTGGCATCAGCAGCGGCAAGAGTGATTGATAGGCTTGCCAGGTTCCGGACTTGTTCTAATTCTTCCCAAAATTTCAGCAAAGTCTGCTCAAGATGAGCAGCAGTTTCCTTGGTAATTGGAGTGTTCTGAGAAGTTTCCTCAATTTCCTTTCTAGCGTTTACATCTCCCATTTTGCCTTTGTTCCTGTTTCTGGTAGGAGGAGGACGAGGAGGAGGTGGAGGGCCCTTGGATCTTGTTGCGTATGTTGATGGTGCCAGAATGCACGAACTAACCTTTGGGAAGGGGAATAAAAATAAAAGAAAAACCAAAAGGTGAAAAGTTAGTGCGGATTCTGAATAATATTGCGGTATTTAAACACGTTGTGCGGGAATATAAGTCGTTTCCTAATTTGGATGCCTCGTTGTGCCCGAGGTAGGCCTAGCAACAAGTTAAATTTGGAGAACTTATAATGCTAAATGCCTCATTTTGTTGATAAAAATAAGACGAGTCTAAAACGTAATTTGAAATAGCGGAAAGATGTCACTAATGGCCAGTGGCCTTATTACATTAGCAAAGCAGGAAATAAAAGATCCTAACTACTTGGTCCCAGAAGGACCTTCCCTAGATTCGGTATTCTTGCATCCCTCGTACAGCTGCATCAATTCGTGCAATCCTAGTAGTAAATAAGCTCGAGCCAAATGTCCACCTGCACTTCCCTCGGCATTTTGGCAGTCTTCAATCCTCTTCAAGAACTTTCCTTCCAACTCTACTAGACCTCTTTCCAGATACCCTAACCACTTGTTGGCGTTGACAGCCATGTTCTTCCACTCGCCGATAAATTTCTGGTGAGCTTCTTGTATCTCCCGGTGCTCATTTTCACACTCTCGCATCCTCTTGCATAGTTGATTGTATTTAACCTGCACCGCATCTTTCTCATCAATAAGCCTATGACCTTGGCCGAACCCTGGGTGACCTAAATAGTTGTGATCGTTTTCTAACAAACCCGAATAATGCAGCACACATCCTGCATGATACGTGGCTGCTTCAATAGTTTGTCTCCCCAAGACGAGCTTGCAATGCCACATATGTTGAGCTTGACACCTGTGCGGGCTATCATCGTCTTGAAAGTTATCCTTGAAATGACTCATTTTGTCTACCCTTGGTATGATTTGTTTTCTTCCCTGCTTGCCTTATGGCTCGGAGAGGGACATAATGTTGAGTTCCCCTCAGACCAATAAGTATGAGGAACGGTGCATCTCGAGAACGAATAATGAACTCCCCTGTTGGGAACCACTCGAACATCCACTGTACTTGCTCTTCCTTTAGATTTTCAAACTGCTCTACCCATCCTCCAGCGTCCTCCGGCCGAGCGAACATGTTGGGCCTGAAGTTCATTTGCTTGGGGTGGTATAAAGCGACATGGTCATCCCAATCCCTGCGTATATTCTCTTGTCGGTAGTAACCTTTCTAAAGGTGTTCTATGAGCCAGAGTTGAAGTAACAGATTACAACCCTCGAAGTGCGGGGCCCCTTGTTGACATTTTCCCAAATCTCTATAGATTTCAGCGATGATCATGGGCACTATGCTGAAAGACTGCCCGTCGATCCCTTCCATTAAGGTTTTGGTTACCATGGCTAGTCTGGTGTGGATCCTAGCCTTCATCAAGGGAAACATCACCATACCCAAGAAACAGAGCATGAATACAAAGACCCTCCTATGTATATGCCCAAAAGAGGTAAGGGCGAATTCGTCAGTGTAGGTGCGGTAGGACTTGCTGTGGCCAAACCTTTCATACAGGAAGTCAAATGGTATATAGGAATCTTTTAGGCAAGTCAGNTCTTTATTATCTTTTAGGGTTGAGGAGATCAATATAAATGGTAGACATGGATCATGGACAACCAACAATAAAATATGTTGGAATGAACCTACATAACATGTGACGACTAGACAATCAAGAAACTATATATATATGGTACGAGCTACCACGATATTATAAAAGGCTATATAACAAAAACCAGCCGACAAGGTATACCAAACTATACATGAGTCGACACATGTCTATGAGCCTCTACAGGAACATAAGTGCTGCAACATAGCCGGAACAGGGCCCCGACATACCCATAATGTCTATAACAAAAATGCATACCAAGACCAAGGCAAGTCCGGAGAAGGGATATCGCCAATCACCGCTGAACTGGACAGCCTACTGTGGTGGGGAAGCTGCACCTACCTGTCTATCAGGACTTGCAGCACAACATACAGCATCCACAAATAAAAGGACTTCAGTACGAATAAAGTACTGAGTATGTAAGGCAGGGAACCATAAATACGAACAGTAATATAAGCAGGGATAGAGAATATACAACCTGTAACATCTGAGTACCTCTGAGGACTACTGACAAGAAATGCATAATACATATGTATAAATACATAAACTTTTAAAACATACGCCTCTGTGGGCATCTTCATCATATCGTACCCGGCCATAATAGGCTCGGTAAAAACATACCCGGCCATCATAAGGCTCGGTAGAATCATACCCGGCCACGTGAAGCTCGGTAAAACCCAACTGATCAGTGGTTGCACAGTAGGTGTCGTACCTGGCCGTCTATAGTGCGACTCGGTAGAGTAAAATAGATACATATATATATAATGTATGCTCGACTCATGGAATTACGTTATAAACCTTTAGACGTGACGTAAGGTATCCTTTGTACACGTTATTAGGACTAACTATTCATTATGAACCTCATAAGAATCAGGAAGTACCAACAACATCGATAACATAAGAATAAGACAAGCAACATTAATATCAATCGTTCCATAAGAGGGGAAACAATGTAAGCACTGCTAGCTTTTAAGAGTAGAGTATCTTTGGAAGCTCGTTCATTACATTATGTGTAATTGGAGTAGTGCAAAAGAAGGAAAGGTATAGCCTCACATACCTTTTATATACTGCCCCAATCTCAATCTATGCAATTTTCACAACTCCTTCCTCTACAATAAGAGAAACGATACTATAGTTTTCATTCAAGCATCATAACTNAGCCTCCCAAAATAGTCCACGCACAACCTAATCACTTCATACATACGACGGCCACCGTAGTCGTATCAAACGACCCAAAAATATTCCGAAGAACTACCAGCCCACAACCCTACATCTATATATTGTTTTTCCACACCCTTCCTCCTCTAAAACTCCACAAAACAGAGTAAAACACGCAGCCCAACAGCAACACAAAACAGTCCACAAAACAGTCCGCTACAAGTGAATAACTCGAACTCACGGCTTCCGATCACCGTCCCGTGAGTTCTTACATGTATAGAACGAATTACCATGAATTCACAGCAGAATAAATGTATGAAAGATAGCTGTAAACTCACCTTAACTGTTGGATAACTTAGCCTTTATCTTGGTTCTTCAAACTCTAGGGTTTACCCCCAATTTGATCTTGAAAGAGAGGGAAAATCAATTAGGGTTTGTGGATAATTTTTGGGAGAAAGTTTGCAGGGTTTTAGGTCTGGTTATTTGTGAAATATAATGAGGTATATAATGCAGAAGATAAGCCTTTTAATGGGCTCTTTGTCTGACCCGAAATCGCCTCTTTTTGGGCCATCATTTAACCAAGTAGGTGACCCACCTACTTGTCACCTAGCAGCTTGTGCAGTCTCGCAAAAATGTCTATATCTCTCTATTCCAATATTGTATTGATAAAAGGTTTAATGCTTTGGAAACTAGACTCATAGATCTTCAATTTGGTGGGTAGATCACCCGTAATTCCAAGTATATTGGGAGAAAAGCTTAATAACATTTGACCTAAAGTTTAAGTAAAACTATGAACCTAAGTTGCGACAACTTTTGTCGACTTTTGCTTCATAACTCGTTTGACTTCAAGACTTATGATACGAATATTATATGATTCAAATACCTTAAAACATGACCTCCTGAGTATATTAAGCACCTATAGGTTTACCCGAAAATACGAGTTACAACATCTTTGATTCGTTTAACTTCTAATACTTGTTAATCACCCTTATGCACCCTTGTATCACTTAAGATCAATAGGATTAACTTCTTATCATCTCAAGGATAATCCTTTCATGGATTTATGTCAACTACCTTATGTCATGAGATAACATACGTGAATATGGGTTGTAACACCCCCCCTCCCCCCCGGAACATTCATCCTCGAATGTAAGGGTCTATGGGGAGTCCAAATCATCGTGGATTCCAACGAAAATTGCCGATCAATTCCCCCCTATAAAATGGTTACTAGACAAGCTTTAAAGCACTTAAGCCCAACAAATGGCTGGCTACACAAAGCATTATGGATATTTATATCTGCATATCACCATTTTGTATTAAGGAAGAGTGTTCTCAAGTTATTGCTTACCTCATAAAGTCGTTTCACCTTTAAAATGTATCCTGCGTTCCACCAACATCCTTGTTATCATCATTCTAGAATAGGAAAGGGTATTTAGACTTCATCACCTCTTCTGATTCCCATGTCATTCTTCCATATTCTTGTTCCTCCACAATACTTTGACAGAAGCTACATCTTTTGTTCTCAGCTTGCGGACTTGTCGATCTAATATATCCACTGGCACTTCTTCATATGATAGATCCTCTGTAACTTGTACATCATTGATAGGGACAACTCGAGAAGGGTCTCCAATACATTTTCTCAACATAGATACATGGAATACCGGGTGGACAAATTCCAATTCGGATGGCAATTCTAACTCATAAGCAACTTGTCCAATTCGGCGAAGAATCTTATACGGACCGATATACCTTGGACTCAGCTTACCTTTCTTCCCAAAACGCATAACACCCTTCATTGGTGAGATCCTCAGGAAAACCCAATCACCAACCTCAAACTCCAAATCACGACGTCGGATATCGGAATAAGACTTTTGCCTGTTTTGTGTCGTCCTCAAGCGTTCCTGTATCACCTTCACCTTCTCAATGGCTTGGTGAATCAAATTTGGCCCATATAATTCAATTTCACTGACTTCGAACCATCCAACTGGTGATCTACATCTTCTCCCGTATAGTGCCTCATTTGGGGCCATTTTAATACTGGAATGGTAGCTATTATTGTAGGAAAATTCTATGAGTAGAAGATGGTCATCCCAATTTCCCTTAAAATCTAGAACACATGCTCGTAGCATATCTTACAGTGTCTGAATGGTACGTTCAGCCTGTCCGTCAGTTTGCCGATGAAATGTGTGAGCACGTGATTTTTTCCCTATGCAAATTATTCCTAAAAATCCAAACAAAATAATTTTTCATTATTTTTTACAATTTTGTTGATATTGGTTGCATTTTTGAGTTAGTTAGCTGCATAATAATTCATACAAAAATATGCATATGCATTAGGATTTTTAATTTTTATAATTTTAGTATTAAGGCATTTTAGAACAATTTAAGGAAAATAAAAAATAACATCTTATTGTTTTAATCGGAAATTACTATAAAATAGCTATTAAATAAATTTTTAGACTTTAATTAGTTTTAGTTTAATTTCACAATTTAATAAAATATATGAAATTGGAAAAGAAAAATAAAATACAAAATAAAAATACAATACAAAAAAAATGTATATATGAAGGTAAATAATGTTGGGCTAATTACCCAAACCCAAATCAAAAATACCCCAAAAACCCAAATAACACCCAGGCCTAAACACTCCATACCCGTCTGCCCCGCCATATAACAAAACAACGCCGTCTTGAGGCTTTTAAATCGCAGCCCTTGATCCCTGATGATCTAACGGACATGGTTGATCTCATTACTAAAAGAAACGACATCGTATATTGCCCGAGGAATCTGAGCCGTTTAATTGGATTAATCCAACGGTTGTGGCTGATTATTACATTTTTAATATATGTTTCATATACTAAAATAAAATCAGAAACATTTTTCATCATCGTCTTCTCCCCTTTGAGCCGCCCTCATGTTCCTTGTCAAACCCGCCGGAACCCTACCGGCGGAAAATACTACCTTCACCAACCAGTCCACAAAATACACCCTAGAACTGCCTTGAGACCCTGAACCCACCCCTACACTCCGTTTCTTTCAAATATAACACAATCTTCTAGAATATCCAAAAATGTGTCGCCGGAATCCTAATTCCGGCGAACACAACTTCGTCCAAACTAGCCCAAAATCACACCAAACCACCTCCTGACTATCCTCAACATGGTTCTGAAGGTCTTAAGCCTTAAAACTAAGTTGAACGACTCGAATCAGAATTCGAAGTTCTCCGGTGACTCATCATTCAAGAAACTGACGCCAAACCCTTGGATTCTTGGAGATTTTGACAAACTAAAAAAAAAAGACTGTCCAAATAAACGAAAAAAAAAAAACTAAGTTTTCTTCTGTTTCTTTCTTGCATGTTTTTGTTATTTGTTTCTTAATTTTTGTTTGTTTGGTTTTAATTAGGGTTTATCGATTTTCTTGTAGTATCTTTAGTTAAAAAATAAAATATTGTTGAGCTTTTATATGAATAGTTTTGATAAATAAGTAATTAGATATTAATATTAGGGTAATTAGTAATAGATTTTAGTTTAAATTCCGATTTAGTAAATAAATTGATATCAAATTAGTAGAATTGGTTTTTTATTAAAAACAGTATGATTATTTGTTCTGATAATTGTTAGAGTTAATTGTTGATATTAGTATAACTGATTGGTTATAGCTGTTAATTAGTTAATAGTAGAACTGGAATTAGATTTGCTGATTTCTGATAATTGGTTGGTTATAATTAGTATGTTAATTAGATTTTGTTAATTAGGTTTAT
>MU682101.1:9704-19946 GCA_026770625.1 Nicotiana glauca | reverse complement strand
AATTAAAGGAATAACCGGAACCTTATCGTGAAGCATATCTTGACTAACGCATCGTGAAGATTAAGCTATACATAATGGTCAACTATTAACAACTAAATACATGTCGGCTTTGGAATTAATTCTTGACTTGGAATGTATTCGAGTTTGTACTTCTAAGGCTAACAGTAAAGAAAAATGAGTGCACTCTCAATCCTTCAAGATTAACAGTACAATTTCTATTACAACAAACAGTCCCAATTTAATCTACTAGCTAACAGGATCATTCATATGGTGGTCTCACAACAGGATTTAAAACATGCTTTCATTTTATTTCCAGTAGAAGAATAGACAGCCCCAGAGATGTGTACCTGGAATTTCAACAGCAAAAAGGGGCAAGGTCAGCTATGGCTCAGCAAATACAACAGCAAACACTAGCAGAGTGGCCTTCCAGGAGTAACTCAAAGCAACAGAAGACTTGAGAACAAACCAAACAGCAATTTCCAGAAGATTAAACAGCAAAAACCAAAACCAAGCAAACCAAACAGAACCTTCAGTTAACCTGAAATACTCAAGTGTGGGAATAGCAACAGAGACAGGCTCGAATTGCTTCTGATTTTAAGCAATGAACAGTGTTATATAGGGCAGGATTGCTTAAGACTTACTTTAAAATCTTCGAGCTAATCCTTTCAAAGCTCTCCCAAATGATGGCTAGAAGAAACCTTAAAAACTGATGGCTAAAAGAACTCTAAAGCTGATGGTTAAGGCTCTAAAACTGATCGTTCAAGAAGTGTATATCAGAGTATATATCAGCCTCTCTAGTCTCTTAAAATCTGTCCCTAATGTCTGTTTTTCCGAAATGTATATCAGCTTCTCTAGTCTCTTTTTTTCAGCATCTATCTTCAAATGATGGCTAAAGGACTTTCTTAAAACTGATGGTTAGAAGAACTCTCACTGATGGTTTAAAAACTCTAAAACTGGTGGTTAAAACTCTAAAACTGATGATTCCAGGAGTAAAACTGATGGTTCAAAAAAATTGTCCTCTATTCTGAAAATTTTCTCTCTTTTATAACCTAAACTCACAGCCTTGCAGCCCCCTTTTTAATTGTTTTAAAACTGACCAGCCATGTTATTCCCTCTGTTTTTTCCACTTCAGTTGGTCTAGGTATGGGTTTTAACTAGTAAATAAATCCCTGAAGGCAGAATGGGTGGAACATACTGCTGTCCAGCAGGTTCCACCAGCATATCCCATGTGCATTGCACTCTTCTTGAATCTTAAATGTCAGTTTCTGATTTCTAACTAAGCTAACAGCTATATCCAATTCAAACCCTAATTTAAAAATCACAAACAATTCAGACTTCAATTCAACAGTGACTTTGGACCGAATTAACAGTGTTAATCACTGTCCAATGTTCTAACAGGCAGACCTATGAAATTAATCGACGATATTTGTTTAGTCGATTATAACACGTATAATCGATAACAAATAATCGACCTACGAATCCATGATTCATGGTTTACGGGCAGACTCAGGGGATCAAAATACGAATGAATTACTAGACAAACTCAAACAAACTAGACACACAATCCATTACAATTAACGAACAAACAGAAAGAATTGACTAAATAAAAGGTCTACTGAAGAGGAGAACATAAAAATTAACCAAAAGAAAAATCTAAGAAGATGAAATACTAACAGAAACTGAACTAACAAATAACTAAAGAAAGATAGAAGAATAAAAAAGGAAATACCTTGAGAAGACAAATCAACGGACTCGGGACCAACTTGGGCTTGAAATGTTTGAGGCCAAACGGACCTTAATCGGGGTGTTCTCAGTTGAGAACACCTAGATTAAAGTCTGTTAGACCTCAAATTCCTATTGAATCTAGCCGAAAACCTCATTTTTGGATCTCTAGGGTTCATACGGCCATTTTGGGGCTTGGAGTTTTCTGGTTAGATTCGAGCCAAACCAGGCTTGGTTTGGTTACGAGGGAGGTCAGGGGAGGTCGTGTGCCAATTTGGGGCAGATTGGGGTAAGTTGGGTTTTGGCTCGAATCTTCGATTGAAGATTCGAGGAGTTCTGGCTTGATTCGAATGAAGCCATGCTCGGGGTTGGAACGGGGAGGTTATGGGGGTGCTATGGTGTAAAATTGGAGGTCATTGGCCTACCGGAACCGTCGTGAGGTGATTTTCGGTAGGCGGAAGGCGGTGGTGGACGACGGCGTTACGTCGTCTCTGAGAGAGACGAAGGGAGGGGTATGGGAAATGAATTACACATGTGGGTTTGGGGGTGGGGACTTTGGCATGTTTAATTGATTCAATTGATCCAAGCCATTGGATCGAATGATCTCAATGGCTTGGATTAATTGTGGAGAAAGGGACGGGGTCATTTCAGTGCAAAACGGGGTCGTTTGGTTTAATGAGGGGGCGGGTTGGTCTCGGATGGGAACGGGTCGGGTGAGACGGGTTGGGGATAGGTTGATCCTGGCCGTTGAACCGGTGTGATCCAACGGTTCAGGGGAAATGTGACAAATACGACGTCGTTCGGACGTCGTATTGGCCAGGTCTCATTGGACCGGGTAGGGATTCACAATTGGCCTGGTAAGGTTTGGAAATGTGGCGGCCCAAAATCCGGTTTGCTTCCTTTTCTCTTCATTTTCTTTATCTTTTAATTAATCAAAACTAAAATCCTAGATCACAAAAATACTAATTAATACTTAATTGTGGAATTGAGTCCTAAATGCAATATTTTTTGTATTTTTAGCTAATTTAAACAAATCAAGATGCACACACAAATGTGAACAAATAAACAAAAATAACAACAAAAGTCCACAAAAATTGCAAACAACAAAAGGACTATTTTATTTTGAATTTTGGGAGTAATTTTCTTGTAGGGCAAAAATCACGTGCTCACAGTCCTTAAATTGGAAAAACTCTCCCTGTGCCCCTGCGGACGCAGGTAAAAAGGAGGTGTGACAGCTCTGGCGACTCTGCTGGGGAAAAAACCCAGAACTTTTGGTTCAGGGTTTAGAATTCGAGCTTGGTATATTTGTTGTATTTGGCTTGTATATTATCTGATTTTGTTACATGTTTGGGCCTAATGTGCTAAGTGTTGCTTTTACCGCTTTGATATTTTGTGAACTGTATATAAACTGTGCCGAAACCCATCTCCTTTCTGAGTCTTCTAAATCATGAAGAAGGGTGCACTTCGTGTAACTTCTTTTCTGTATAGAGTCTACTCCGATTTTAGAACGAGGTTCGGATAAGTTTCTAAGTCAGTGAAGCTTCTATATTCCCGGTACGCTGCCTCCCCCTCAGCTTGAGTTGTCCGCTCGGGTAAGCCAGGTCTAGAACAATAAACCCAGGTTTTGAACCTAGAATAACTTGACTTCATGTCGGATCCCTATTAGGAGCATTTATTTGCATCATGTGCATTTGACTTAGGGGACTCAACATAGGGATTGGGTCCGTCTAGGACAGGTGACCTGAAATGAAAAGACCATCTTGATGCATCCTATGTGCTACATGTTGCATTTATTCAAGGGTAAAAGGGTCATTTGGCGGACCAATGATAGTTGAGGACAAATGGAATGCCTGGTCATGCTGATCACGTTAAATAAGAAGGCTGCACGATTTTTTAGCTAAGCATGATATTATTTTAATCAAAGGCATGGGGAACAATTGTGGAATCCAAGAAGTCTTGGAATTCCCTATGTCCCCTACGCTACATTTTTGGGACAAGTGCATGGGGAACAATTGTGGAACCCAAGAAGTCTTGGAATTCCCTATGTCCCCCACGCTACATTTTTGGGACAAGATCATGGGGAACAATTGTGGAATCCAAGAAGTCTTGAAATTCCCTATGTCCCCCACGCTTCATTTTTGGGAAAAGCACATGGGGAACATTTGTGGAATCTAAGAAGTCTTGGAATTCTCCCATGTCTCCCATGCTTCATTTTTGGGAAAAGCACATGGGGAACATTTGTGGAATCCAAGAAGTCTTGGAATTCCCCCATGTCCCCCATGCTTCATTTTTTGGGAAAAGCACATGGGGAACATTTGTGGAATTCAAGAAGTCTTGGAATTTCCTATGTCCCCCATGCTTCATTTTATGAAAAAGCACATCGGGAACATTTGTGGAATCCAAGAAGTCTTGGAATTTCCTATGTCCCCATTTCCACATTTGAATTAAAAAAAGCATGAAAATTCAAAAAAGATTTTGTACTTTGTCATCATTTTTAATAAATCAGAAAATCAAAAAAAAAGAAAAAGAAAATTCAATAAGATTTTGTATGTTTTATCCATTTTCAAGAAAAAAACAAAACATATATGTTTCTCTAAATTAGTTGTTCTCGTCCGTATCCAATCGGCAGAACTACGCTGGTTTGATTCTCACCGGATGTGAGATACGTAGGCAACCCTCATCGGGTCCAACCTCCCCTTTTTTTTGCAAAAATAGCCAAAAAATGTCAAAATTTTAATTTTGTTATAAATAAGTCGGGTGATGCCTTCCTTATCAAATATAACCGAATGTTCCCGAAAGGGACGCCGGAAGGCTAACTTTGCATGAATGACCGCTTTGGGTCAGGTTTTGATTTTTGACCCTCACAGCCTTAGAATCTTCGTCCCCGAGGAGCTGAAAGGCAAATGAATGTCGTTGTGATTTTTGGTCAAAATAAGTCAAGCCAGCTTCGGCAGCGTATTAAACCGTTCTTGCCGAGATAGCCTTAGAGTATCTTTCAATTGTCGAAAGGTTATTTTCGTAAAAGAACGGAGAAGTTTGTAAAGTAAATCCTCCCCGTCCTCAAAATTCATGTGAAATTGGGAAGGGGCCACGTTTGTAGAAATAACCACTTGGTTGAAATTGGCAAACATGGAAGGAATCTGCCAGTCTGTTTTTTAGTTTGTATTTCTTTTGATTAGAGCATATGGTGTTTGATTTTCGAGTTTGTAGGCTATCTTTTCGTCAAAGTCTGTTAAGTATGGTTAGTTTTTAAACCTGTGTTATCAAGTTTGTTGTATTATCAAATATGAAAAAAAAATGTTTTATTGTTATTCACCGTGTATCTGCACGAACTACGCAAGGTCTGATTCATGCGGGGTCATGATACGTAGGCAATCTCCATAAGATTCGACCACAACCAAAAAGCAAAAAGAAATGAAAAAAATGAAAAAAAATGTAGTTAATAATAAGGACCGACTGAATCCATTCTAACATGTTTTGCTTTGAAAATTGAGGTGGTTGGTTTGTGGTGACCCGGAAATACAAGATCCAGGAAAACCTGATTGAGATCCAAGACAGTGACACCCAGAATATCGCGCAGAGTCATTTACCTGCACGTCATGATGCACACTTTGTGGGGATGATGCCTGGTGACAGGGAGCACGTGAATCCTCTTGGGGATGTATTGACTAAAGCTGAAAATGTTGAAGCAGATAGTGGCCTTGGTAATATTGATGCGTAAGTCATGCTAAGATGTCGTGCTTGATAATTGGGAAGACTCTACATTTATTGGTCAACCAGAGTGGAGTTTTGGTGACTTATTTTATTGTCATTTCTGTCGTCCAGATTATTTCAGGGTTGTAATCTGGATATTGTCTTGTAACTCAAAACCTTCTATCATTCTATTTTGTCCAGTTTTCTGTTGGTCGTAATACCTCATTTAGTATTGTCTAGGTATGTTCCAAGGGTTGTACCCACTACAACATTTTAGGCCTAGAACCACCCCTAAGAAGTGTGGCCTAATATGCCAAGAAGTGTAGCATTTGATCAAAGGCAACACTTTACGGCTTTAGGCAACACTTTTTGGGGGTGGCCTAAAGTACTGTAACTTTTGACTATTAGCCACGCTTTGTAGGCGTTGCCTTAAAAGCCACACTTTAAAAGTGTGGCCGATTGGTACAAAGGCCACACTTATATTTCATCATATAGCCACACTTTTATGACATAAGGCTACACATTTGAAGCGTGATCTTTGTCACGTTATAGACTACGCATTCAAAGTGTGGCTTTTAGAGAAACATATATCATTAACAACACCAGATTGACAATCCCTATGGCCACACTTTCTAAGCGTGGCAATTTTGTCTACACTACGAAGTAAATTTTTAAATATTTATATTAGCCATAATTTTGTGGTTAAAAAATTATATTTGTTTACATTAAATTTTGTCCACATTTATTTCCAGTATATATATATGTGTGTGTGTGTGTGTACTTGAAACACACACATATTAAAGCATACATGTGTATTAAGTTCTCAAATATTAAATTAAATAATAAGTAACAGAATAAAAATAATTTAAATGCATGTACTTGAAATAAACTTCAACAAAAAAACATACTTTGCGTACTATCTATAGTAATAAAGCATTGTTGGTTCAAGAAGTTCACTAGCAAAGACCTCAACAAAACCAAATGTATTCATATTTATAGTATCAATATAAAAAAAATAAACAACACAATTGTTCAAAAGGTCTTCACCGTTCACTTTAATGAATCAAATTGATTTGTGGCTACCATTTCCAATTGCATCACCGGTATTTTCCTACACATTGGAAATAAAATTAAAAATTAGAAAGAAACAAATATATAGTATGCACTGGTTATATCTTATTAAGAACTAATGAAATTTTATTTCACTACTATAGCATAACAATGTCAAACACAAAAGATATACAGACCCCGCTGATCCTGTGTTTGGGACCTGCAGCATATTGATTCTCCAATGAGACAATGTTAAAAGTTTCTGTCATACAATATATATTTGCAACAACACCTAGTCTTTACTTAATACTATAGCTGTATAGATGAGAAGTTATTATGATGTTTTTTTTAAAAACTAGCTTTAAATATGCTCCCTTTTTTTCTTTTCTTAATTATTGTCTTCTATTTTTGTGGTCCTTTTATTTGGGATCTACTTTTGCAAAACCCGTGTTGAATTGAAAAGGGGATTCTTCTTCACCAACTAATGTCCAAAAAGAACAAAAGGAATTATGGAGGGAAATACATTTTCAGGCTTAGGTAATGGTATTCAAGTAAATGGAAAAGTTTTTCAGAAGAGTTTTGTACAAGTGCAGAACATATTGGATCAAAATAGGTTGTTAATCAATGAGATTAATCAGAATCATGAGTCCAAGATTCCTGATAATTTGAGCAGAAATGTTGGTTTAATCAGAGAGCTTAACAATAATATCAGAAGAGTTGTTGATCTTTATGCTGATTTTTCTTGTAATTTCACAAAATTAGATGATGCTTCATCTGAAGGAGATTCAAGTGGTGTTTTGAGATCAGATGGAAAAGCTAATCACAAGGGAAGCAAGCCTCACGTTTAAATTGTACTTCTTCCCCACTGGATTCTTAGCCAATGCCAAAACAACCAGAGGCACAATCCATAAATGTGTCACCCTATCTATTCAATTTTTCAAAATTATTTCCAAATCAGCAAATTAATAACAAGTGAGATCAAAAGCATTCTCCTTTTTCCCGTAGTTCCTTTCCCTCTTCCATGAGGTATGCTTACACATCTCATCACAAGCATCTAAACAGAGAGAAAAGTAGGACTGCGAGCAACATTAAGTTGCATAGAATTACAGGTGTTTCGCAATAACTGAGTATTTGGATCAAGTAGTAACAAGGGAAAAAGACCGAATATACCCCTCTACTTTTAAATATTATCTATATTTTATCTTTGTTATACTATCCGATCAAATTCACCCCTACCATTATACTATTTGGTGAAATATAAATACCTTTTGAAGACTCGGGGCATGAGTTGAGCCAGAAGAATGTGGTAGATTATTGCCTCTCATAGCTCGTGCACTACTTGCATCAACCGGTGAAGGAATATTAGATCCAACACACCCTTGTATGTCATGAAAATCCAGTCCAGGGTTGTTTTTTACAAATTGACTAAAAAAACATCGCATTTCTTCTCTCATCACTTCCTTCATTTCTTCCTTCAGAGAAGTTATTTCATTGGCATGTTGTTGTTTAAGTTTGGTGATTTCTTCATCTTTTTTCAGAGAGCTTGTCGTCACCGATCTACCATAGCATCTAACCCGATCAGGCTGCTCCTTTCCAAATACAGCCCTAAATGCATCATCTGTTGTTTCTCCGGAACTTTGACGATTCTGAAGTTCAGACTGTCAAAAAAAACTTTTATAAAAAAGATTATTAACAACTTTATATCTCAAAAAGCTAGAAAAGTAGGTTTTAAATAGAAATATATTATAACTTAAAAATTTAGGCCTCATATTAATTTTGGCTTTAGGTCCCTATAAGAATCACTTAAAAATTAAAATATAACAAATTGACAATAGGCTTTTATCTGGTCAAATGAAGTTATTTCTGTATCTTCTGGCTACTCCCCACTTTCAAAATAAAACACTACTTAGTATAATAATTCTTGTTGCTTCTCTGGTGTTATTTTGTGAAATTTTTTCTTACATATTGGAACATTGAGTGACCATTGACCAGGGGTAGACTAATTGTATAATGTTTATCTTTTGCAATAGCACGTACACCACTGAAGTTGAATGTGTGCTATAGCTGGAACATCTGGTTTCTTTCAATTTTAGTCAATTCCAAAGATGACTTTAGCATGAGAAGAACTCTAAGGACTGTTGTTACTTTTACAACTTAAATTAGCAGGAGAGGACCAAAACTTGTGAACAAAATTGCAAGTGGAAAAACAGTAAAATCTTTTCTATAATCCGAGAGAGATTGAGAGAGAGATTGAGAGAGAAACTGAGAAAGAGAGGTATACACAGTGAACCGTGGAGAAGTATTTTTCCACTGTTGCAAACGTTAATAGCAGAATAGCTAAATGGTAATGCTCATCAGATTCAGAGGCAAAGCAGTTGTAGCTGTATACGCTCACAGTTCCAAATTTCACTGCAATGGCTATGGACACCTCCTTTCCTTGTACTGTTTCAGATCTCAATTTCTCTACTCAACAACCTCTACCTGTAATCATATCTCAACTCATTTCTTGATTAAATACCTGGTTGATTCTCTAGGATTCTCCAAAAAAGAAGCAGTTTCATAGAAAAATAGGACAGAGGAGTATAGAACTTTGAACAATTTCCTTATTTAGTATATCACGAGTCTTTGTTCACCAACAGTAAAACATGGTAAGATGTAGCAGGAAATATCGACTTGTCCTAGTAGTGGGTAGAAGAGGCATGTATAAGTTGGGATGCTTGATAAGGTACTCTTGATCAAAGTCTCATTCCATCTCTATGTATTGCCCAAGTAAGTTGTCTGATGGACCCAATTCTACATGAGAATGTTTCTGCAAACTTTTGAATTCATCCACCCACTTTTGTTCGGGAACTTGACTACAATCCATATATGAAATCTTAGCAGCAATATAAACATATTTTTCCTTTAGGGTTTCAGTTTATAAAACTTCATTTGAACGTATATAACACTTTGTTAGGCCATGGCTTATCGAGTGGGCGACCATGCATCGTCTGATGATTCTATCAAGTACAGATCTAAGGAAATTGAGTACTGGAGAACACGAAGCTCAGTCGCCAAATTCAGAAAATGGATACAGAAAAATGGTTGGTGGAGTGATGAAGATGAATCCGAATTTCGGGGAAATATCAGAGAGCAAGTTCAAGAATTCAAAATCCTAAAATGTGTATCTGATTTTGTTCTGTGCTAATACAGTATTTATTTATCTATTTAATGTAGGTGTTGCAAACATTTCAAGCTACTGAAGAAGAAGAGAAACCTCTGTTGGTAGATTTGTTTATAGATGTTTATGACCAGATTCAATCAAATCTTCAAGAACAATAGAGGTATATTAGAGATGCTATAAAGAGTAGTCCAAAAGACTATACTTCGCTTAAAGAAACACATTCAGTTAAAGAGAGAAAATATAATAACAAGACTTAACTTGCAGCATGACTTACTATTGCAACTTGAGTATCCGTATGAACTTCCTTCTCTTTCTTTGTACGAGTTATAATAAATATTTCAGACTTTGATGGTTCCTCATTGTTCTCTTTGGTTGCGCGCTACAAATTACATCAAAGAAGATATAAAAAAACATCACTGTGTTCCGACAAAGTACAAAAAGAAATGAAAGTTAGATTACAAAGTGTCGACTAATATTACCAATGCCACACGCACTCTTGCAAAATTAATAGGTCCCATTCGATGCCTCCACTTTTATTTTTCCTGTTTTCAGAATTTAATTGGCACATAGCCTAACAACAAAAGAAGCATATTAATTAATAAATCAAAAAGGAA
>MU682100.1:0-31056 GCA_026770625.1 Nicotiana glauca | reverse complement strand
GGGGGGGGGGGGGGAGGTTGGTCAATCCGACCATCTTATACCTATTAATCGTAGCTTCATAGCCGTTGATCTCCTAAACCTAGATGGCTAGGATTTAACGACTACTAAACATCGTCGTTTAGGTGGGGAGGGGGCTGGACCGGACTGGGCTACGAATTTGGGTTTAACTTGAACTGGGTTCGGGGATTGGGCTCGATTTCACATGGATTGGGCCCAAAAATGGGTAATCCATGAAGACCCCTCAATTTTCTTTTAATGCCCTCTCTCTTTTTTATTTTTAATTTCTTTTATGTATTATTATTATTATATTTTTTTATATTTGCAAAATAACAAATAAAAACCAGATTGACTCTAAAATTATACTACTTAATTTCCAAATGCATTAATTCCTAATTTAAATGCAAACTAAGACAATTGGAAATATAAGTGCAAAAAGAACCATTTCTGTTATTTCTTTATTTGTTTGTAATATTAATCACTAATTAATCCTATAATGTGACATTAACCCTACATGCAAATGCCAAGTATTTTTGTATTTTTTATGAATTAAGCAATAATAAACGTGCACAAACAAATGCAAACAATTAACAAAAATGCCACAAAAATGGCAAATAATGAAAAGAAGTTATTTTGTTTTAAATTTTTGGGAATAATTCACATAGGGCAAAAATCACGTGCTCACAGCTGCCCCTCTTTGCTCGGAAACATGAACGGTTTTCGGTCAAAGATAAATGAGCAAATACGAGCGATTTTTGCCCGTTCAAATATTCCGTTGTGAAGCATTTTGAAAAGAGCTGACCGCACCCTGCTTTGGAGGTTGCCTACATATCCTTGGCTAAAAAGGAATCAGGTCAGTGTAGTTCAGGAATGTCTGGTAGCTGGGACTACCAGGAGCTGTGATTTCATTGCTGTTGCTGCTGCTACTGCTTGCTGAACTCCTTATTACACCGTGTCAAAATAAAAAGAAGTTAGCCTACGCTACGATCTATGATTTACAGAAATGTCCTATCTATGTCTTCAAAGTTGTTCTTGTGTTGTTTTGATCTTGTATTCTTCCGATAGAATTCTTGCGTTGTTGCCTTGCGTTGTGATCAGAGATGTTCTGTCATTCCTCCGAGTGATGCTTGACTGCTGAAATTTGAAATATGTGCCTCTATTCTCTAGGCGGGCATCCTGATTGCTGACGCTTGAAAAGTATTCCCTTGTTCTCCAGGTGGGCTCCTGACCGCGATGCTTGAAAAGTATTCCCTTATTCTCCAGGTGGGCTCCTGACTGCGATGCTTGAAAAATATTCCCTTTTTCTCCAGGTGGGCTCCTGACTGCAACAAAATGAACAAACAAAGAATATTTTCTGCCCCAGTTTGGTGGCTGGGCACATCATGTTATCCAATATTACAAATTTAAAAAGCTAAAATTTAAACTGTACTTCCCTTGTTCTCTAGGAGGGCTCCTGACTGCGATNCCCTGATTTCAACAAAATAGACAAACAAAGAAGATTTTCTGCCCCAGTTTGGTGGCTGGGCGCATCAGGTTACCAAGTATTACTAAAAATCTAAATCTTGAATTGTACTTCCCTTGTTCTTCCAGGTGGGCGCCTGATTGCTAAATATTATCTTCCAGTGGTCCTTCATGTCTTACCCACCGATGGAACTTCCAGTGGTCCTTCATGTCTTACTTTTCTTTTGACATCTTTGATATATTCTGGCCCTGTTGCGCTGCACAACTGAGAAGCTAATAGTTAGCCTTGATATCCTTCCTTTTGGTTTTTAAACAGAACTGACACTGAAACATCTTACAGACATACCTCAAGAGGATGAAATGCAATGACCTCGAAGGTTAAGGATAGAAAGACTCCGAAAGCGGATGACTTGTAATGAAGAGAAGAGGATAGGACTTATCTGAGTGGAACTACTGGTACCATTGATCGTGCCATGCATTTTGTATTAACCAGCCTAGTCTGTCCAACCAATCAGCTTTCAATTGCCACATTTGCTGTTCCAGACTTTCATAACCTGATTTTCACCAAAACCCAAACCTTGCTCGTCTTGCCATGTTTTGAGCACCTTTCAACCACAGACTTGTTTCACTTGCCCATTAAAGAACCTCACCTTCGCCTTACGGTGCCCATAAGGGTTTTCACCAATAAGACTCTCTCATTTTTGACTTCTCTCAGCTTACGTCGCCTTATGGTGCCTGTGAGGGTTTTCACCAATAAGATTTTCTCATTTTTGATTTCTCTCAGCTCCCGTCTCCTTACGGTGCCCGTGAGGGTTTTCACCAATAAGACTCTCTCATTTTTGATTTCCCTCAACTGGTACCAGAGTGTTACCCCCAACATGAATCACTTTACCTGCTCGTATTGGCATTTCTTGAAGATTGATCGGAAGGTCTTTCTTTGGAACGTAATGCGGCTTTTGGATAGGGTTTAGAACAAATGGTGTAGAGGCTCAAAATAATTCAATCACAGGTTTAACATTACAACTTTTGGAATCAACTTTTCTTACAACAATCACAACCTCTGCCCCAGTTTCTTTCTTGGGGGTCTTTTGGATCTTTATTTTGGTATGACTGAACCTCAGAGAGAGGCTGCCTACGTACCCTTTCGAGATCAAGTCAAACGTAGTTCAGGCGACTACTTTTGTTGTTGCGATCTTTCTTCCACCTTTCCTTTTCTTTCTTTTCATTTCATTCCTTTTCTTTTCTTTTTTTTGTCTTTTCTCTTCTTTTTTTTTCTTTGTCTTTTCTTTTTTTTCTTCTTCTTTTTTTTTTTCTATTCCTTTTCTTTTTTGTTTTCTTATTTTACTGTTTTTCTCTTATTTCTCCACTTGCTTTCCCCGCTCGGGCTTCCGAGTTTTGTTATTAATTCCGAAAGAAGGGTACGAAAGAAAATATAATAAGGCTCAAAGGGATAACAAAGGATAAAATGTTTGGATAGCAGAACAAAATGGCTTTGTTATTTCAATCTCAAAACATGCCAAATACAATTAAGTACATTTAGATAAAGAAATCATACATAGTATCGCTTGACTACATCAGAGTTGATAGCCATTTCTACACATTTCCTTTCCACATCTGTCAAATATAATGCACCGTTGGACAACACTCGGGTTACAACAAATGGCCCCTGCCAGTTGGGGGGAACTTTCCTTTTGCCTCAGCCTAGTGAGGCAGCATACGCCTCAACACCAATTGCCCTACTTCAAACTTCCGCGAACGTACTTTCTTGTTACATGCTCTTGCCATTCTCTGTTGGTACAACTGTTTGTGACATACAGATGCCAATATCTTTTCATCAATCAAACTCAATAGTTCCAGGTGGGCTTTGACCCACTCAACATCGTCAATTTCTGCTTCGGCGATAATCTGAAGGGATGGTATTTCGACCTCTGCGGGTATTACTGCCTCTGTACCATATACCAATGAATAAGGAGTCGCGCCTACTGAAGTGCGAATAGTAGTGCGATAGCCTAACAGAGCAAAAGGTAACTTCTCATACTATTGCCTGGACCCTTCCACCGTTTTCCGAAGTATCTTCTTGATGTTCTTGTTAGCTGCCTCGACCGCTCCATTCGCCTTAGGACGATATGGGGTGGAATTGCGGTGCGTGATCTTAAACTGCTGGCATGTTTTCGTTATCAGATGGCTGTTGAGATTGGCACCATTGTCTGTGATAATTAACTTCGGGATTCCGAATCGACAAATGATGTTCGAATGCACAAAATCGACCACTGCCTTCTTGGTCACCGATTTGAAAGTTTTCACCTCAACCCACTTAGTGAAGTAATCAATGGCTACTAGAATAAACCTATGCCCATTGGATGCCGCTGGCTCGATCGGCCCAATGACATCCATTCCCCAAGAAATGAAGGGCCATGGTGCCGACATTGTATGCAATTCAGATGGTGGAGATCTCCGTGTACTTGGAATTGATGACACTTGCACACGAAACTGATACAATCCCGTTCCATAGTAAGCCAATAATATCCTGCTCGAAGAATCTTCTTGGCCAATACATATCCACTCATATGAGGTCCACAAACTCCCGCATGTACATCAGTCATTATAGCTGTAGCCTGTTTAGCATCCATGCATCTCAATAAACCAAGATCTGGAGTTCTTTTGTACAACACTCCTCCACTGAAGAAAAATTCGCTTGCCAAGCGTCTAATGGCTCTCTTTTGATCCCCTATGGCCTGTGCCGGATATACCCCCATCCTGAGATATTCTTTGCATGAAACCACGGCTCACCATCAAGCTCTTCTTCCACCATGTTACAATAGGCATGCTGATCTCGGACCTGAATCTGCAACGGGTCCACGTACGCCTTATCTAGCAACGTGGCCAAAGCGTCAGCAACTTCATTATGAATCCTTGGGATATGCCTGAAGTCTATCGACTGAAACCGTTGACAAAGTTCATGCAAACAATGCCGGTACGGCATGAGCTTTAAGTCTCGTGTCTCCCATTCTCCCTGAATCTGATGCACCAAAAGATCTGAGTCGCCCATGACCAAGATCTCCTGGACACCCATGTCTATAGCCAATCTCAAACCCAAGATACATGCCTCGTATTCAGCCATATTATTGGTGCAGTAGAAGCGAAGTTGAGATGTAACAGGGTAGTGTTGCCCCGTCTCAGAAATAAGTACCGCTCCTATCCCGACGCCTTTGGTATTAGCAGCCCCATCAAAGAACAACTTCCACCCCGGTTTTACGTCTTGTTCTAATTCCTCGACATGCATTGTCTCCTCATCAGGGAAGTATTTCTTCAAGGGTTCATACTCATCATCAACTGGGTTCTCGGCTAGATGATCAGCCACCGCTTGTGCCTTCATTGCGGTCTGAGTCACGTAGATAATATCATATTCCGTGAGCAAGATTTGCCGCTTCGCGAGCCTCTCTGTGGGCATGGGCTTCTGAAAAATGTACTTTAATGGATCCAACCGCGAAATGAGATAGGTGGTATATAATGACAAGTAATGTTTCAATTTCTGCGCTACCCAGGTTAAAGCACAACACGTCCTCTCAAGCTGAGTGTACTTTACCTCATAATGTGTGAACTTCTTGCTGAGGTAGTAAATCGCCTGCTCTTTCTTTCCTGTGACGTTATGCTATCCGAGTACACAGCCAAAAGAGTTATCCAAAACTGTCAGATAGAGGATCAAGGGTCTTCCCGGCTCTGGCGGAACCAACACAGGTGGACTGGCCAAATAGTCCTTAATCTTGTCAAATGCTGCCTTACATTCATCCGTCCATCTGACCGCAACATCTTTCTTTAGCAGCTTAAAGATAGGCTTGCAAGTTGTTGTGAGTTGGGCAATGAACCTGCTGATGTAATTCAACCTGCCGAGCAAACTAATCACCTCTTTCTTGCTTTTTGGCGGTGGTAACTACTGAATGGCATTGATCTTGGATGGGTCTAACTCAATACCGCGTCGACTTACCACGAACCCCAACAACCTCCCCGACGGAACTCCAAATGCACACTTTGCTGGATTAAGTTTGAGGTTGTACTTGCGGAGCCTATGGAAAAATTTCCTCAGGTCTTTGACATGGTCACATTGCTTCCTTGACTTTATGATCACGTCATCTACATAGACCTTAATTTCCCGATGTATCATATCATGGAACATGGTGGTCATTGCCCTCATATATGTTGCCCCTACGTTCTTCAACCTAAATGGCATGACCCTATAACAATATGTCCCCCAAGGCGTGATGAATGCCGTCTTTTCCGCATCTTCCTCATCCATTAAAATCTGGTGATAGCCCGCATAACAATCCACAAAGGAACCAATCTCATGTTTGGCATAATTATCAATCAATATATGGATGTTTGGCAGTGGGAAGTTGTCTTTCAGGATCGCCTTATTGAGATCACGGTAATCAACGCACACTCTGGTCTTTCCATCCTTCTTTGGTACAGGCACAACATTAGCTAACCAGGTGGGATACCGAGTGACCCGGATGACGTTCGCATTAAACTGCTTGGTGACCTCTTCTTTGATTATCACACTGATATCTATTTTAAATTTCCTCAACTTCTGCTTGATAGGAGGGAATGCTGGGTCTGTGGGCAATTTGTGGACCACCAAATCGGTACTTAAACCCGACATATCGTCATATGACCACGCAAAAACATCTTTGCACTCAAGCAGTGCTTTGATCATCTCTTCTCTGAGCGGAGGCTCTAAATGGACACTTATTTTTGTTTCCCGTACATTCTCCTGATCCCCTAAATTGATCGCCTCTGTGTCGTTCAAATTAGGTTTGGGTTTTTCCTCAAATTAGCTTAATTCTTTATAGATTTCTTCAAAGGCTTCCTCATCATTATATTCTACCTCGTCATCACACTCAATTTCTTGTATTATTATTTCGGAGTTAGATTGGTAATCAAGACTAGGCCGAAGACTCCTCATGCATGACACATCAATGACACCAACATAAAATAGACTGTACAAGAAAGAGAAGAAAGATAAAATAAAGGCTATCATGAATGAAAAAGGAAAGAAATTGCATTTCATTAAAATTGCAAGATAACAAGGTTTAACTCATCCAAACGGACGGAACGTAGCATCTGAATTACAATCTTGGAAATAATCCAGATTAAACTGAAAGGAAAATCAAACTAACTACCACGACTCCATCCGGGTAGGAAGAGGAGTAGCTTCCCAATTATTAAGCTTTGCATGGGCCCCCACGAAATGCACATCTACTTTGCTTGGACCTTCGCCTACCTCCACTATATTCACATCGTCAAACAGCTTTTCAAACCTCTCAATCAGCTCCTTGTCGGGTTCTATCACCATAGAATTAAGCATTGCCATTGCTGGGCGCCTCTTAGTACCAGGCTGGACAAAGGAACGTGATAGGCGGGGTATGGGTTTTGGAAGGGTCCATGCTCTCTTTTTCATCTTCTTAGCTCGCCTTATGTCAGCAGTAGTGGGCTTAAAGCCTAAACCAAAAGTATCCAGGTTTCCAGGAAGAGATACCGGCTGTATGATGCCCTGTAACGAAGCACCCAAGCCTTTTCCAGGTAAGAATCCATTATTTAACATTTTCGAAGCCACCATGACAGATGCAGCAACTACTCTGGGCATAGGAATACACTCTCCTTCCGAGATCTTTGCAACTGATACTTGTCAGATCTCCTTTTTCGCTACTACACCCGCAAGGGCGTAATAAAGGAATTTTTCCAATTAAAGGAAAATCAGAACGGAATTTAATTATTAAGATTTCAGAGTCGCCACTTGGGAGATTAATGGTGTCCCAAGTCACCGGTTGAATCTCGAACCGAGAAAATTATGACTCTGTTAACAGTCCGCAAACCAGAAATTCGAGTAAGGAATTCTGTTAAACAGGAGAAGGTGTTAGGCATTTTCGGATTCCGTGGTTCTAACACGGTCGCTCAACTGTTGTATTTGATTTTATCTGATTTCAAAAACATGTTCTAGCTTATGTGCCTTTTATTAGTAACCCGCTTTTAGTTTTATTTTTATAGGAATTGCAACGTCGTGAAAATTCATCTCAAACCACGTCGCACCAGTGCACCCGTGGTTGTCAACACATTTTGACTCCATTGAGATTTAGATTTGGGTCACATAAATGTGCACCCGTACTTAGGAAGGTAATATTATAAAAATAAGCGCCTAAAGAAACTACGCGTTTATTATCTTTTGGGAATACCGTAAAATTCGCAAAACGGTTCTCCCGAATTCTAAGTATTTTTATATAGCATTTATTGAGGGCCCCGCAATTTATTTGTTTTGTTTTGCGAGGCTCATCTCATTTATCATTTTAAAAGGTAACCCTAGAGCAAACTACAATTTTCTACCTAATCTTGTCTCCAATAATAAAAGAAAAAAAAAGTCTTAATTGGTTAACATTGTTGAAGAGCTACTATATTTAGGACCTATGAGTTCATACGAATTCAGATCTTCAACCAGTTGGGGCCTTGAATGAAGCCCGTTTAAAACTAAAAATCCAAGTGTGCACAAGGCAGGCCGGCCATAAGCTGGGGCCAAGGTCCAAGTGGACATATGCTCAGGACAGGATTTGGGCCGTCTATGAAGGTATTGAGGCCCAAACTGCCCTAAAACGTTAACCAGACCCAACCTCAAATCAATTTTGGACAAATAATCATTGAAACCCTTTCAAAATATTCAAGATACTCAAATTAATGAAACACTGATCACTCAAATTTCAACTTAACACTCAGAGTATTTTACCTATTTAATTACTGGTGAACTCTTAGATACCACTAGGCAAGAAACAAGCTAAAATCAATAATTGTACTACACAAAATGGATTACTTATCTTTGAATTAACTCAACTAGCATTAATAAATTAGTGTTACAGCTGCTTGTGATTTCATAGCTGAAACTATTGTAATCATCAATGAGAAGACACAACTCATCTCAACTCATTTCCAACTATTAGCTCACATAAGCCTAGAAGTGATTTCCTGTTCCAGCTATTATTCTAACTTCAAATATTAAACTATACAACTAAACAAAATTGGATAAACATTCTCCAGTTTTAACAGTCCATCAGTCTACTACAAATGTAAAAGGATCTAACCAAAAGAAGCAGTCCTAATTATTACAATCCGGCTAATTCAAATCAGTTTTCAGTCTAATACAAATCAAAACTCAACAATTTATACAAATAATTCGAATGAACATATTGTTCTATACATCCAAAATTAAGAGAAGGTGCGAAAGTTCAAAGGTCTCTTCATATAACACTCCACTTCATATTCAAAAGCCTGAAGGTCACAAAATATGTACTTGGATTAGTGAAATATAAGAAGAAGAAGAGAGGATCAGCAGCAGCTCGAGCAGGAATCAGATATAATTCAGAAAATACAGCAAATCAGGAAGGTTTTGGAAAACCAAACAGATCATAAGATCAACCAGATCAACATCAAAATGATCACACATGAACCCAGCAAACACCTTAAACAACCAGAACCACCCAGCAACAACTCGAACACATCCAAAACTGATCTAATTAGATGTTAGTAACTCTTTGCACATTAAGTGACCATGTATTGAATTGGAAGATGTGATTCAATAGCTAGAAATCAAAATTATCCTAAAGCTCAATAATAGAACAGTGTTTTTGATCTTTTTCTGAAGATTTATTTTTATTTTTTTAAGAACTAGATCTAGAATTGAATTTGAAATTCAAAATTCAGCTGGGAATCTGAAGACTGATTTTTGGGGGGAATTTTTAGACTGAAAACTTGTGAAACAAGGCATGGGAATGCCCTTTTTATAGACACAAATGAGGGAGTTTCAGATTTTTAACTTTACAAAGTAGTCCCTCTTTTTATTTCCTTTTCACCCTCTATTTTCTGACTTGTCACTCAAGTAACTACCCTAAATTTACTGAAATCTAACTTGAACCCTATTCTAGAAGACTCTAGTGAATTCTAGTGTTATCTATCATGTTCTACCTAATTCCAAATACCTAAACTACCCTTATTTTTATTTTGAAATTACTATTCCTGATAAACCAACCATTTCTCATGCCTAAACTACCCCTGAAAACTTCTCAAAATTACTGATTCTATCTAAATTTTTAACAGCTATAACGAATACCCTAAACTAATTCCAAACTAACTAGGACTGATTAATTAAAATTTAGAAATTAACTAATTGAAATAACAAATCACAATTATTCATTCACACAAACTCAATCAGATTTAAAAATCAGGAGACCAGGATCAACAATGAAATTAAACTAACATTTAACCAATATGCTAACAATTGAACATTTAAACATCAACTTAGAACTAAAAGCAATTGAAATTAACCTAAACATCTAGCTAACAATTAGCGGACAGAATTGTATCGAGTCCAAACTAATCAATTACGATGATTTTGAAATTAAAACTATGATTAACTAGCAGATGACATATGTATCAAACTAAAACAAAACTAAAAACGAGAAGAAAATTCACTGATTGAACAAATGAAAAAAAACAAAAGAGGAATTAAACTATCCTGATAAACAAAATAAAACGTAAAACTAACGGAACACTTAGTATTAAACCTGCCCGACCCTGAATTATTCCCAAAATAGTCGGACTGCATGAACCCTAGATCCAAAAATCCCCAACTCCACTGAGATTCGAGAGATTCTAGCATGAAATTCGGGATGAGGAGGTCGAAAATAGCTTGGGGTGTGATTTTGGGGTTTTTTGGAAGAACTAGGGTTTTGGACCAGACTTTCGATCTAATATTCGAGGAAATCTGAAACGATTCAAGGGAAACTGAGTTGATTTTTGGCATGGGGAAAAGGAAAGGATACTAGGGTTTTATTTTGGCGGTGGTTTGTGGTGGCGCCTCCATTGGGATTTGAGAGCGGCGGCTAGGGTTCGTCGACTTCAAATCAAGATTCGAAGTCTGTGAGGTTGATTCGAAGGAAAAAAAGGTAGATTTGAAATGAGGGGACGGAGGCGGTGTTAGGGTGTAACTTTGGTGGCATTTGGTGGTTCTCCGCCGCCGTGGGCGATTTCCGGCTGCGGAGTTAGGGCGGCGCCGGTGGTGAAGGTGGAGAGGGACAGGGTACGAGGAGGGAGGGGTGTGTTCTAGGGTTTAGGATTAATTTCGGACAATAGGGATGGGTATGGGCTGGATTTGGGCGGAAGTATTGGGCCTGGGCATAATTATAATTGGAACGGCCCAATTCTTTTAATTGATTTCTTTCTTTTATTTTTCTCTTTCTTTTGTTTTCCTTTTTTTCTTTTTGTTATTTTATTTATTTATTATTTCTGCATTTTCTAATTTTATTTAATGTAAGATCAAAAACTAGAGACCCAAATTAGATCTAAGATTATACTAATTAATTTCCAAAAATATAAAATGTAAAATTTAAAAAAGGACTATTTTTGTTATTTTTCTTCATATTTTGTTTTAAAACAAATTAACCTCTAATTAATCCCAAAATATGAAATTAGATCCTAAATGCAAATGTATTTTTATATTTTTCATATGAACTAAAATGCACAGATAAAATACAACAATTAACAAAAAATGCCACAAAATTCACAAAAATTATAAAATAATAAAGAAAATTATTTTGTTTGAGTTTTTTGGGAATTACTTGCTTAGGGCAAAAATCATGTGCTCACAGCTGCCCCTCTTTGCCCGAAAACACGAAGAGTTTTCGTGCAAAGATAAGTGAGCGGAAATGAGCGATTTTTGCCCGTTCGCATATTCCGTGTGAAGCATTTTGAAAAGTTTTGACCGCATCCTGCTTCAGAGATTGCCTACATATCCTGGGCTAAACAGTAACCAGGTCAGTATAGTTCGGGAAGGTTTGGTACCTGGGACTACCAGGAGCTGTGATTTCACTACTGTTGCTGCTGCTACTGCTCGCTGACCTCCTTATTACACCATGGTAAAACAAAAGAAGCTAGCCTAAGCTATGATCTATGAGTTACAAAAGATCCTATCTATGTCTTCAAACATGCTCTTGTGTTCCCTTGGACTTATATCTTGTATTCTTCCGATGTGATTGTTGTTGTTGCCTTGAATTATGATTGGCAATGTTTTGCCATTCTTCTGAATATGTGCCTCTATTCTTCAGGCGAGCTCCTGGTTGCTAACGCTTGAAAAGTATTCCCTTGTTCTCCAGTGGGCTCCTGACTGCTGAAATTTACAAAGTATTCCCTTATTTTCCAGGTGGGCTCCTGACGACGATGCTTGAAAAGTATTCCCTTGTTTTCCAGGTGGGCTCTTGACTGCAACAAAATAGACATACAAAGAAAATTCTTCTACCATGGTTTGGTGGCTGGGCACATTATGTTATCAAAAAGCTAAAATTTAAATTGTACTTCCCTTGTTCTCCATGTGGGCGCCTGATTGCTGAACTTGAAATGTATTCCCTTGTTCTCCAGGTGGGCGCCTGATTGCTGAACTTGAAATGTATTCCCTTGTTCTCCAGGTGGGCGCCTGATTGCTGAAAATTTGAAATTTATTCCCTTGTTCTCCAGGTGGGCTCCTGATTGCTGAAATTTGCAAAGTATTCCCTTGTTCTCCAGGTGGGCTCCTGATTGCTGAAATTTGCAAAGTATTCCCTTGTTCTCCAGGTGGGCTCCTGATTGCTGGAATTTGCAAAGTATTCCCTTGTTCTCCAGGTGGGCTCCTGATCGCAACAAAACAGATAAAACAAAGAAAATTTTCTGCCCCAGTTTGATAAGTGGGCGCGTTATGTTACCAAATATTAAACTTGAAAGATAAAATTTGCATTATACTTCCCTTGTTTTTCAGGTGGGTGCTTGACTGCTGAACTTTGAAATGTATTCCCTTGTTCTCCAGGTGGGTTCCTGATTGCTGAAATTTGCAAAGTATTCCCTTGTTCTCCAGGTGGGCTCCTGATTACTGAAATTTGCAAAGTATTCCCTTGTTCTCCAGGTGGGCTCCTGATTGCTGGAATTTGCAAAGTATTCCCTTGTTCTCCAGGTGGGCTCATCGCAACAAAACAGATAAAACAAAGAAAATTTTCTGCCCCAGTTTGATAACTAGGCGCATTATGTTACCAAATATTAAACTTGAAAGATAAAATTTCCATTATACTTCCCTTTTTCTCCAGGTGGGTGCCTGACTGCTGAAACTTTAAAATGTATTCCCTTGTTCTCCAGGTGGGCTCCTAATTACTGAATTTTGACAAAGTATTCCCTTATTCTCCTGGTGGGCTCCTGATTGCTGAAAATTTAAAAAGTATTCCTTTGTTCTCCAGGTGGGCTCCTGATTGCAACAAAACAGACAAAGGAAATTTTTTGCCCCTGTCTTAATCAAAGAAAGATTTGTTAATATAAAATGGTGGTTAGCTGCTGGCATTCTTGTTGGGTATGTTCCTGCTTCCGGCTCTGTGCCAACTTGTTTCCCTGGACTTGCTTTGAAATGCCTCGATTTCCTGACTGACTTTCAACCCTCTGACTTTGGTGACCCAAATGTTCTATCTTGTATTACTGTTTTGTGTTTCTGACCCTTCTTGTGAAACTTTGCTTTCCCCCCAAAATTATCTGATTATCCTACTGAAGGGATCTCCATTGGTCCTTCATGCCTTACTTTCTTTTGATATGTTCCAACCCTGTTATGCCGTACAACTGGGAAGCTGGTAGTTAGCCTTGACATCCTTCTTTTGTTTTTGAACAGAATTGACACTGAAACATCTTATAGACAGACTTCAAGAGAATGAAATGCATGACCTCGAAGGTTAAGGATAGAAAGACTCTGAAAACGGATGATTTGTAATGAAGAGAAAAGGATAGTACTTATCTGAGTGGAACAACGGGTATCATTGATCGTGCCATGCATTTTGGATTAACCAGCCTAGTCTGTTCAACCAATCAAGTTTCAATTGCCATATTTGCTGTTCCATACTTTCCTAACCCGACTTTCAACAAAACCCAAACCTTGCTCGTCTTGCCATGTCTCGAGCATCTTTCAACCACAGACTTGTTTCATTTGCCCATCTGAAAACTCACCTTCGCCTTACGGTGCCCGTGAGGGTTTCCACCAATAAGACTGTCTCATTTTAATTTCTCTCAGCTCACGTCACCTTATGGTGCCCGTGAGGGTTTTCACTAATAAGACTCTCTCATTTTTGATTTCTCTCAGCTCCTGTCACCTTACGGTGCCTGTGAGGATTTTCACCAATAAGACTCTCTCATTTTCATCATTTTCCTTTCTCTCCTGATATCAGAGTGTTGCCCCCAACATGAATCACTTTACCTCCTCGCATTAGCATTTCTTGAAGATTGATCGGAAGGTCTTTCTTTGGACCATAATGTGGCTTTTGGATGGGGTTTAGAAAGAAGGGTATACAGGCTCAAAATAATTCAACATGGATCAAAATTACAACTTTCGAAATCAGATTTCTCACAATGACCACAACTTCTGCCCCAGTTCCTTTCTTGAGGACTTTTGGACTTTTATTTTGTTGTGACTGAACCTCAAAGAGAGGCTGCCTACGTACCCTTTCGGGATCAAGTCAAACGTAGTTCAAGTTATAAAATTGCTTCGTTGTTGCGATATTTCCTTTTCCACTTTTCCTTTTCTTTTCATTTATTTTCTTTTCCTTCTTTTCTCTTTTCTTTTCTTTTTCTTTTTTTTCTTTTCCTTTTCTATTTTTTTCTTTTTTTTCTTTTCTTTTTCTTTTCTCTTCTTTTTCCTTTTTTTTTTCTTTTCACTATTTTTCTCTTGTTTCTCCATTTACTTTCCCTGCACGGGTCTTCGAGTTTTGTTATTGATTCCTAAAGAGGGATGCGAAAGAAAATAGAATAAGGCTCAAAGGGATAACAAAGGATAAAGTGTTTGGATAGCAGAACAAAGTGCCTTCGTCATTTCAATCTCAAAACATGCCAAATACAATTAGGTACATTTAGATAAAGAAATCATACATAGTATTGCTTGACTGCATCAGAGTTGATAGCCATTTCTACACATTTTCCTTCCATATCTGTTTGATACAATGCACCATTAGATAACACTCGGGTTACAACAAATGGCCCCTGCCAGTTGGGGGCGAACTTTCCTTTTGCTTCTGCCCAATGAGGTAAGATACGCCTCAATACCAATTGACCCACTTCAAACTTCCGCGGACGCACTTTCTTGTTATATTCTCTTGCCATTCTTTGTTGGTATAACTGTCCATGACATACTGCTGCCAATCTCTTTTCATCAATCAAGCTCAATTGTTCCAAACGGGCTTTGACCCACTCATCATCGTCAATTTCTGCTTCGGCAACAATCCGAAGGGATGGTATTTCAACTTCTGCGGGTATTACTTCTTCCGTGCCGTATACCAATGAATAAGGAATCGCCCCTACTGAAGTGCGAATAGTAGTGCGATAGCCTAATAGGGCAAAAGGTAACTTCTCATGCCATTGCCTGGACCCTTCCACCATTTTTCGAAGTATCTTCTTGATGTTCTTGTTAGCTGCTTCGACTGCTCCATTAGCCTTAGGACGATATAGGGTGGAATTACGATGCGTGATTTTAAACTGCTGACATGTCTCCGTCATCAGATGGCTATTGAGATTGGAACCATTATCTATGATAATTACCTTCGGGATTCCGAATCGACAAATGATATTCGAATGCACAAAATCGACCACTGCCTTCTTGGTTACCGATTTGAAAGTTTTTGCCTCAACCCACTTAGTGAAATAATCAATGGCTACCAGAATAAACCTGTGCCCATTTGACGCTGCTGGCTCGATTGGCCCAATGACATCCATTCCCCAAGCAATGAAAGGCCATGGTGCCGACATTGTATGCAATTCAGACGGTGGAGAGTGAATCAAGTCTTCGTGTACCTAGCACTGATGACACTTGCGCAGGAAACTGATACAATCCCGTTCCATAGTAAGCCAATAATACCCTGCTCCGAGAATCTTCTTGGCCAATACATATCCACTCATATGAGGTCTACAGACTCCTGCATGTACCTCGGTCATGATAGTTGTAGCCTGTGTAGCATCCATGCACCTCAATAAACCAAGATCTGGAGTTCTTTTGTACAACACTCCTCCACTGAAGAATAATCCGCTTGCTAAGCGTCTAGTGGCCTGTGCCGGATATACTCCTATCCTGAGGTATTCTTTGATATCATGAAACCACGGCTTACCATCAAGCTCTTCTTCCACCCTGTTACAATAAGCATGCTGATCTCAAACCTGAATCTGCAACGGGTCCACGTACGCCTTATCTGGATATTGCAACATCGATGCCAAAGTGGCCAAGGCATCAGCAACTTCATTATGAATCCTTGGGATATGCCTAAAGTCTATCGATTGAAATCGTTGACAAAGTTCATGCAAACACTGCCGGTATGGTATGAGCTTTAAGTCTCGCTTCTCCCATTCTCCCTGAATTTGATACACCAGAAGATCCGAGTCGCCCATGACTAAGATCTTCTGGACACCCATGTCTATAGCCAATCTCAAACGTAAGATACATGCCTCGTATTCAGCCATATTATTGGTGCAGTAGAAACGTAGTTGAGCTGTAACAGGGTAGTATTGCCCTGTCTCAGAAATAAGTACCGCTCCTATCCCGACACCTTTGGTATTGGCAGCCCCATCAAAGAACAACTTCCATCCCGATTTTTTGTCTTGTTCTAATTCCTCGACATGAATTGTCTCCTCATCAGGGAAATATGTCTTCAGAGGTTCATACTCATCATCAACTGGGTTCTCGGCTAGATGATCAGCCACCACTTGTGCTTTCATCGCAGTACGGGTCACGTGGACAATATCAAATTCTGTGAGCAAGATTTGCCATTTCGCGAGCCTCCCTGCGGGCATGGGCTTTTGAAAAATGTACTTCCATGGGTCTAACCTCGAGATGAGATTGGTGGTATATGATGACAAGTAATGTTTCAATTTCTGCGCTACCCAGGTTAAAGCACAACACGTCTTCTCAAGCTGAGTGTATTTTACATCATAAGATGTGAATTTCTTGCTGAGGTAGTAAATCGCCTTCTCTTTCTTTCCTGTGATGTCATGCTTCCCCAGTACACAACCAAAAGAGTTATCCAAAACTGTCAGATAGAGGATCAAAGGTCTTCCCGGCTCTGGCGGAACCAATACAGGTGGACTGGCCAAATACTCCTTAATCTTGTCAAATGCTTCCTGACATTCATCCGTCCATCTGACCGCAACATCTTTCTTTAGCAGCCTAAAGATAGGCTCACAAGTCGTTGTAAGCTGGGCAATGAACCTGCTGATGTAATTCAACCTGCAGAGCAATCTCATCACCTCTTTCTTGCTTCTTGGTGGCAGTAACTCCTGAATGGCTTTGATTTTGGACGGGTCTAACTCAATAACGCATCGACTTACCACAAACCCCAATAACTTCCCCGACGGAACTCCAAATGCACACTTCGTCGGATTAAGTTTGAGGTTATACCTACAGAGTCTCTAGAAAAACTTCCTCAGGTCTTTGACATGATCACACTGCTTTCTCGACTTTATAATCACGTCATCTACATAGACTTCAATTTCCCGATGTATCATATCATGGAACATGGTGGTCATCGCCCTCATATATGTTGCCCTTGCGTTCTTCAACCCAAATGGCATAACCCTATAACAATATGTTCCCGAAGGCGTGATGAATGCCATCTTTTTCGCATCTTCTTCATGCATCAAAATATGGTGATAACCCGCATAACAATCCACGAAGGAACCAATCTCATGTTGGCACAGTTGTCAATCAATATATGGATATTTGGCAGTGAGAAATTGTCTTTTGGACTTGCCTTATTGAGATCACGGTAATCAACACACACTCTAGTCTTCCCATCCTTCTTTGGTACATGCACAACATTAGCTAACCAGGTGGGATACCGGGTGACCCGGAGGACCTTCGCATCAAATTGCTTGGTAACCTCTTCTTTGATCTTCACACTGATATCTGTTTTGAATTTCCTCAACATCTGCTTGACAGGAGGGCATGCTGGGTCGGTGGGCAATTTGTGGACCACCAAATCGGTACTTAAACCTGGTATATCATCATATGACCACACAAAAATATCTTTGTACTCAAGCAGCGCTTTGATTATATCTTCTCTGAGCGGAGGCTCCAAATGGACACTTATTTTTGTTTCCCGAACATTTTCCTGATCCCCTAAATTGATTGCCTCTGTGTTGTTCAGATTAGGTTTGGGTTTTTCCTCAAATTGACTTAATTCTTTACTGATTTCTTCAAAGGCTTCCTCATCATCATATTATACCTCGTCATCACACTCAATTTCTTGTATTATTATTTCGGAGTTAGATTGGTAATCAAGACTAGGCTGAAGACTCCGCATACATGACACATCAGTGATACCAACATAAAAGGGACTGTACAATAAAGAAAAGAAAGACAAAATAAAGGCTATCAGAAATGAAAAAGAGAGANGCCTCTACCATATTCACCTCATCAAACAACTTTTCAAACCTTTCCATCAGCTCCTTGTCGGGTTCCATCATTACAGAATGAAGCATTACCGTTGTTGGGTGCCTCTTAGTACCAGACCGGACAAAGGAATGGGATATGCGGGGTATGGGTTTTGGAAGGGTCTATGCTCTCTTTTTTATCTGCTCAGCTCGCCTTATGTCAGCATTAGTGGGCTTAAAGCCTAACCCGAAAGTATCCAAGTTTCCAGGAAGAGATACAGGCTTTATAATGCCCTAGAACGAAGCACCCAAGCCTTTTCCTGGTAAAAATCCATTCTTTATCATTTCTGAAAACACCATGACAAATGCAGCAGCTACTCTGGGCCTAGGAATACATTCTCCTTCCGGAATTTTGGCAACTAACACTATGTCCAAGACTTGGTAAACCCATAGACCTTTGTCATCCTCAGCTTCATCGAAAGGCATAATGGTATTATATGAATTATCCTCTCCATGCACAACAATTTCCTATTGGTCCCATTCGAATTTGACCATCTGATGCAAGGTAGATGGCACAACTTTTGCGGCATGAATCCAGGGCCGACCCAATAAGATATTGTAAGAAACAGCCACGTCGAGCACTTGGAACTCCATTGTGAATTCAACTGGTCCTATTGTCAGTTCTAACACAATGTCCCCGACCGTGTCCTTTCCTCCCCCATCAAGTCCTCAAACGCAGACGCTATTCTTCTGGATTCTCTCACTGTCCACTTTTAACTTTTACAGGGTGGAGAGAGGGCTAAGATTTGCACTGGACCCGTTGTCAATCAGCACTCGAGTAACCATAGAGTCTTCACACTTTACTGTGAGGTAAAGTGCCCTATTATGCTCAGTACCCTCTAAAGGCAACTCATCATCGGAAAATGTAACCCTGTTGACCACAAAAATCTTATTCGCTATCTTCTCCAGATGATTTACAGAAATCTTATCAGGAACATGGGCTTCGTTTAGAATCTTCATCAGCGCCCGGCGATGCTCGCCCGAATGAATCAATAGAGACAGCAGTGAAATCTGCGCTGGAGTTTTCCTCAACTGTTCTACAATGGAATAATCTTGCGCCTTCATTTTATTTAAGAATTCGTCAGCCTCTTCTTCAGTTACGACCCTTTTTATTGGTGCTGGATTGTCTTTGGCTGCTTTAACCTTTCTTAGCTCTTCAAGGGCAAAGCATCTCCCTGAACGAGTCAGTCCATGAGTTTCACAAACTTCTTCTTTAACTTCCTTCCCTTTGTACGTCACAGTCACTTGACAGTAATTCCATGGGACGGCCTTTTTACTAACTATGGGCAACTGAGTCACTGGTTTAATGATAACCAGCTCTGTGCGAGCGCCCTTTACAATCACAACGGGCTTGACAAATGCTCCTGGTACTTTAATTGGTTCTTCTTTTACTGCCATCGCTGGTTTGATGACTGTTTGTTATACTGTGACCAATGCTTTTTCACTGATTAATTTCTCATTTTCTTTGATCTCACTGGCCCTGATCATCATCACGGTCTGTGAAGGCTTCTTGCATTCCCCTTTTTGCACTTACTCGATCATATGGGTCTCATGATGGTGGGTAATGGATTCTGAGTGATGTTAGGCATCTCCGGAGCCTGTACTTCAATCCGGCGGGTATCAATGAGCTCCTGGATAGCCGTTTTCAAATGCCAGCACTTCTCTGTATCATGCCCTGGGGCACCCGAGCAATACTCATAATTCACCGAATGGTCCAAGTTCCTTGGGGGAGGATTTGGCAATTTGGGTTCAATTGGATTTAACATGCCCAACTGTCTCAATCTGTGGAATAAGCTGGTATAAGATTCTTCTAACAGAGTGAAAGTCTTCTTCTTTTGCAACCTATCATTCTTGGCAGCAGGGTTGGGTCGAAAATTAGGTCCAGTAGGGTTTTTTGTAGGCTCTCGGAGGTGGGTATGTGTTTTGAGTGTGGTAGGTATTTTGTGGGGTGGGTGCACGCCATGGTGCTTGAGGTTGAGGGTATGTTTGGGCGTGGTGGACGGAGAAGTGGGGAACTAGAGGCGGATAGTAATGTTATGACGGGCCATATGGGCTGTGTGGGTAGGTTTGGGGATGGGGGCGTGGTTGATGATAATATGGTGATGGACCCCTAGACCAAGCTCTTGATTCTACTACTGTAACATCTACCTTTTTCTTCTTTCCCAATACTCCTCCAGTGCCACTCTGGATGGCCTGGGTAGTTGCTTTAATCACCGAATAACTCATAATCTTGTTAGTCTTAAGACCTTCTTCCACCATACTTCCCATTTTCACTACCTCATTAAAAGATTTTCCCACTGCTGACACCAAATGACCATAGTAAGTAGGCTCCAAAGCCTATAGAAAATAATCGACCATTTCGCTTTCCTTCATTGGAGGATCAACTATGGCGGCCTATTCTCTCCACCGAAAACCATACTCTCTAAAGCTTTCCCCTGGCTTCTTCTCAATTTTGGTTAGTGTCAATCGGTCCGGGACGATCTCTAAGTTGTACTGAAAATGGCTTGCAAATGCCTGGGCCAAATCATCCCAAGTGTACCATCGAGCATGATCTTGCCGTGTGTACCACTCCAAAGCAGCACCACTGAGACTTTGACTAAAGTATGCCATTAATAACTCATCCCTTCCCCCAGCACCTCTCATCTTGCTACAAAATCCCCGCAGATGTGCTACTGGGTCACCATGTCCATCATACAGATCAAACTTTGGTAACTTGAATCCCGCAGGCAATTGGACGTCTGGAAACAAGCACAAGTCCTTGTAAGCGACACTCATCTGTCCTCCTAGACCTTGCATATTTCCAAACGATTGTTCCAAGCTTTTCACCTTTTGTATCATTTCTTCCTGCTCAGGGTTTTTAGAAGGCTTCTCTCCTTCAGTTAATATATCAAGAAGGGGAGTGTAAGGATATGGTTCTGGCGGTTTGAAGGTGGGTTCTGGTGGGTAGTAGTGGGTTTCCTGGGTTTGAAATAGGGGTTCACTAGAAGATCTCTGGAATGTGACGGGTGGAGGAGCCACAAACATGGGAGTTGTTGGAGGTGGAGGACACGGGATTTGCTTGGGTGGAGAGGGAGTGGTGTTTGGGAAGTAGTTGCATAATATTGCTGGTAAGTAGGGTAGGCCGGAGAGGAATTAACTGTAGGAGGATCTTGTGGCTGAGCTAATAGTGGGATGTAGGTAGGGTTAGCAGGGTAAGCTGGCAGTGGTTGTCCCTTTGCCCAAGCATGGTACATTTCGGCCATCTGTTGCTTCAGTTTATACATTTCCTCTTTCATGACATTGACATCCACAACTTCTTCCTCCCTAGATGGGTCGACGATGCTTTCTTCTAACTCTTGGTTAACCATTTTTGACTTATCTTTAGAGCGGGTGTTGTATGTGTGGGTTGCCAGAATGCCAGTCAACTGAACCACTTGCCTGGACTTATCATTAACAACAATATTGTTAGCAGTTAGGACATTAATCAAATAGATAACCGCACATTTGGGGCATGAATGCACCTAGGCAGTTAACGGTTTCTAGCATGCATTTGCTCGACCGCTTGCGTCATTCCGGCTTTGACTGTGACATCTTTTTGTTTTATCCTTGCCTTGTTTCTTTTATTTTGTCATTGTTTCTTTGTTGCAGATTTTCCCTTCTCTTTTGTTTTTCTTTATCTCTCCTATTTTCTTTTATTGCTCCGCTCTTGTTTTCATTTTAGTTTTTTATTCTTACTGTATTTTTCTTTTCATATGGTCGGACCCTATAGGGATTGCCTACGCATCGTGCCCATGCCTGAATCAGATCAAATGTAATAAATGTAAAATAGAAACAAAATGTTTTTGGAATTTTCAATTTTACTAATAGCAAGCATTTCAAATACAAGGACTCAAGACTGACGCATGAAGATAACTAACAGACTCTAAATGATAAGACGGGCTACAAACTCCATCAACAACTATTCTACTTCAAAATGAAAATGCAGACTGACTCGAAATGAAAATACAGACTTAAATAACTGATACACTCTAGTAAAAATGAAATACAGACTCTAATGACAATCATGAATACATCAAAGCTCCTGGTGCCCGCGGGACATCGTTCGGTCTCGCCACGGGACTATGTGCAAGTTCCCCTTGGAGTCTGTCCAAGTCACTCATTATTTGTTTCACAAATATCATCACTGAGGCAAATAAGGTAGTCTGAGTCATATTCTCGAACATTTGGCATTTTCTAGTGATGTGGTGAGCAATAACTAGGATTCTTTCTCTGATTATGCCTTTTTCCTGAAGCAACCGCCTATCTGTTCGGCCCTGGCCTCCAAAGTCTGTTGATTTTGCTCCTGGAGTTGTTGCAGATCCATTTCTAATTGTGCTAAAGCTGTATAGCAGTGTTCCCTTTCAACCTTGAACGCTTTTGCTTGTTTGCTCATTTTGTTTTATGTGGTAATGACCTTTTTCCCCAATATGGCGACTTCATCATCATCTTCTTCTCTCAGCTGCTGAATCATACGGGCTCGTACTTCTGCATTTTTAGCCAACTGTCTTCGAACCCCAGCTAATTCCCTTTCTGGTTTGTTGAGATCGAAACTGTAATCATTTACTTTTTGCCTTGAATTTTCTATAAGCTTTGCATCTTTGGCACTCCTAACAGGATTTTCAGCTGCTATCTTCATTTTTTGAATTTGGGCTCTTTGGCCAATTTCCTTTTCTCGCCCTTGTCGGCCGTAGCTTGCATGCTGTTTTCAAACCTAAGGTTTTGGACCAGCTTTTCTAACTCTCCTATTTTGGCTTTGTATTCATTTTCTTTGGCTAACCAGGCCCACTGTTCTTGTGATGCTTCGATAAACTCCTGGATTTGAGGTCTTTTGGCTGGTCTCTCATGCTCATATTCTCTCCTATACCAAGCAAGGTATCCCAGTGATACTTTGCCTTTGGCCCAATCCTGCACGCAAGTATCTATTTTTAAGTATTGGCATTCATTCCAGATCTGTCGGACTCTTGCTTCAGGAAACTGTCCATCAGAGCTAATCTCAACTACCTGAGCACTAAGATCGCCGTCTTTCGGCACTATCTGGCACCTTCCGAGCTGCCTTAAAACCCGATACGGGGCATAAGGCTGAATGCTCTTGAGACCCATTAGGAGGAAGTGCGGCCTTGCTGCTGGCATATATATGATTTCATCAATAGGCAACCATCCAAATGTCCAATCTATTTGACTAGCAGTGAGGGACCGAAAGTATGTTGTCCAACCCGTGAATCCTTCCGGCAGATTGACCCCTTTAATCCTTGTATAAAACTCATCTATGCATGTTTTCTCTAGAGACCCGTAGCTCAAAAACTGAGGGCGATGGCATAGATGCTCGGTCATCCACATTTGCAGAAGTATATTGCACCTCTCAAAGAAATTTCCCCCAGCTTTGCAGGTTGTAAGAGCGCGGAAGATTTCGGCCAATATCATAGGTGTGAGGGTGCTTTTGGCTTGATTCATTAGAGTATTGACAACCCCGGCTATCTTTAAACCACCATGAAAGCGACACGCCTATGCTCCTCCCATTTTTGGTGGTTTCCATTACTACATATCTTGCTTTCCGGGTTATTATACCCTCCGATGTGGCCATATCTATGGTATATGAAGTGTGGGGTGAAAAAGCCATTTGCCAGATCTGCGTTGTGAACCGTCCTACATATCTTCATAGAGTCTAAAAATCTGTGCACGGCTACAGTTCTCGGGGCCACTAAGTATTTGTCTTTTAAAGGAACCTCATCTTTCCCGATGTACCCAGCCATTTCTTCTAGGGTTGGGGTAAGCTCGAAGTCTGAGAAATGGAACACATTATGTGCGGGGTCCCAACACGTCACTAGTGCTCTGATAATATCTTCCCGAGGCACAATTTCTAGCAAACCGGTAAGCTCTTTCAAATATTTCTTGACTTCATCTTGCTCTTCGCCTCCTAAATCGTTCCACCACAGACGTAACTCCAAATGGATCTTATTCATGATTGAGAAAGGTTCACTTTGAGTCGTGCTCATCCTGCACATTTATTAAGGTGATTTAATAATTATTTGTACTAAAGGCACAAACTGACACTATTATTTTATTCAAATTTCTAATTTCAAACAAACTCGGTTTTGCAAATACGGCCTTTCAGCACTTCTGGTGAAGATTTCAAGGCTGTGCTCGCAAACCGTTTAAAATGACTCAGAGTAGCTGTTCTTGCAAAAACAGCCTTTCGTCGTCCTTTTTGGGGACATTTGGCTTATTGTTTAACAAGAATGGCGTCACCCGACTTATTGGATAAAAATTAAAATTTTGGTATTTTTGGGCTATTTTTTGCAAAAGGGGTGGTTGGACCCGATGAGGGTTGCCTACGTATCTCACACCCAGTGAGAATCAAACCAGCATAGTTCGGGCAAATAAACTAACTATTTACGAAAACAAGACTCTTTTTGACAAATTCACTATTTCGGAAAACGAGATTTTTTTTTATATATTTCTATTCAACAAACTATTTGAAAATAAAACTCTTTTGTTTTCTTTTTCTTGTTATTGGCAAATAAAACAAACTACTTTTTAAGAATAATTTTTCTCTTTCCTTTTTTTTTAAAACAAGTAATTAACTCTCTATACTGCTATTTCTCTTTTTTTTTTTGTTTTTTTTCAATTTTTCCAAATATTCAAGACGGTCGGCATGCGGGTCCAAGACAAATAAATGTACATGCAACATGTAGGATGCATCAGGGGGTCTTTTACATATCCGATTACCTGTCCTAGACGGACCCAACCCCTGTGTTGAGTCCCCTAAGTCATATGCACGTGATGCAAATAAACGCTCCTACTAGGGATCCGGCATGAAGTCAAGTCATTCTAGGTTCAAAACCTGGGTATGTGTTCTAGATTGTGTACCCGAGCGGACAATTCGAGTCGAAGAGGGGGCTACGTACCGGGGACTCGCGGGATCGTCTGGCTTAGTAACTTGTCCGACCTCTTTCTTATTTCAGGGTATTGACACTAACTGAATAGGGAGTCCCAACCAGTAAGCACATCCCCGGAGGTGAGAAGAGAAGGGTTTCGCCACAGTTTATATCAAAGTGGTAAAAAGCAACATTTTGCACATTAGGCATGGAACATGTAGGAAAATCAGATAAAGCCAAACACAACATTGATTATAAGCTCGAATTCTTAAACGCTGAACCAAAGTTCTGGGTTTGTATCCTCAATAGACTCGCCAGAGCTGTCACACCTCCATTTTCGCTACTACACCCGCAAGGGCGTAATAAAAGAGTTTTTTCAATTAAAGGACAATCGGAACGGGATTTAATTATTAAGATTTCAGAGTCGCCACTTGGGAGATTAATGGTGTCCCAAGTCACCGGTTGAATCCCGAACCGAGGAAATTATGACTCTGTTAACAGTCCGCGAACCAGAAATCCGAGGAAGGAATTCTGTTAACTCGGGAGAAGGTGTTAGGCATTCCCGGATTCCGTGGTTCTAGCACGGTCGTTCAACTGTTGTATTTGATTTTATCTGATTTCAAAAATATGTTCTAACTTATGTGCCTTTTATTAGTAACCCACTTTTAGTTTTATTTTTATAGGAATTGCAACGTCGTGGAAATGCGTCTCGAACCACGTCGCACCAGTGCACCCGTAGTTGTCAACACATTTTGACTCCGCTGAAATTTAGATTTTGGTCACATAAATGTGCACCCATACTTAGGAAGGTAATATTATTAAAATACGTGCCTAAAGTAACTACGCGTTTATTATCTTTGGGGAAGACCGTGAAATTCGCTAAACGGTCCTCCCGAATTCTAAGTATTTTTATATAGCATTTATTGAGGTCCCCGCAATTTATTTGTTTTGTTTAGCGAGGCTCATCTCATTTATCGTTTTAAAAGGTAACCCTAGAGCAAACTACAATATTCTACCTAATCTCGTTCCCAATAATAAAAGAAAAAAGTCTTAATTGGTTAACATTGTTGAAGAGCTACTATATTTAGGACCGATGAGTTCATACGAATTCAGATCTTCAACCAGCTGGGGCCTTGAACGAAGCCTGTTTAAAACAAAAAATCCAAGTGTGCACAAGGCAGGCCAGCCATAAGCTAGGGCCAAGGTCCAAGTGGACATATGCTCAGGACAGGATTTGGGCCGTCTATGAAGGTATTGAGGCCCAAACTACCCTAAAACGTTATCCAGTCCCAACCTCAAATCAATTTTGGACAAATAATCATTGAAACCCTTTCAAAATATTCAAGATACTCAAATTAATGAAACACTGATCACTCAAATTTCAACTTAACACTCAGAGTATTTTACCTATTTAATTACTGGTGAACTCTTAGATACCACTAGGCAAGAAACAAGCAGAAATCAATAATTGTACTACACAAAATGGATTACTTATATTTGAATTAACTCAACTAGCATTAATAAATCAGTGTTCAAGCGGCTTGTGATTTCATAGCTGAAACTATTGTAATCATCAATGAGAAGACACAACTCATCTCAACTCATTTCCAACTATTAGCTCACATAAGCCTAGAAGTGATTTCCTTTTCCAACTATTATTCTAACTTCAAATATTGAACTATACAACTAAACAAAACTAGATAAACATTCTCTAGTTTTAACAGTCCATCAGTCTACTACAAATATAAAAGGCTCTAACCAAAAGAAGCAGTCCTAATTATTACAATCCGGCTAATTCAAATCAGTTTTTAGTCTAATACAAATCAAAACTCAACAATTTATACAAATAATTCGAATGAACATATTGTTCTATACATCCAAAATTAAGAGAAGGTGTGAAAGTTCAGAGGTCTCTTCATATAACACTCCACTTCATATTCAAAAGCCTGAAGGTCACAAAATATGTACCTGGATTAGTGAAATATAAGAAGAAGAAGAGAGGATCAGCAGCAGCTCGAGCAGGAATCAGATATAATCCAGAAAGTGCAGCAAATCATGAAGGTTTTAGAAAACCAAACAGATCATAAGATCAATTATATCAACATCAAAATGATCACACATGAACCCAGCAAACACCTTAAACAACCAGAACCACCCGGCAACAACTCGAAAACATCCAAAACTGATCTAATTAGATGTTAGTAACTCTTTGCACATTAAGTGACCATGTATTGAATTGGAAGATGTGATTCAATAGCTAGAAATCAAAATTATCCTAAAGCTCAATAATAGAACAATGTTTTTGATCTTTTTCTTAAGATTTTTTTTTTGGTTTTTTTAAGAACTAGATCTAGAATTGAATTTGAAATTCAAAATTCAGCTGGGAATCTGAAGATTGATTGTTGGGGGGAATTTTTAGGCTGAAAACTTGTGAAACAAGGCATGGGAATGCCCTTTTTATAGACAAAAATGAGGGAGTTTCAGATTTTTAACATTACAAAGTAGTCCCTCTTTTTATTTCTTTTTAACCCTCTATTTTCTGACTTGTCACTCAAGTAACTACCCTAAATTTACTGGAATCTAACTTGAACCCTATTCTAGAAGACTCTAGTGAATTCTAGTGTTATCTATCATGTTCTACCTAGTCCCAAATACCTAAACTACCCTTATTTTTATTTTGAAATTACTATTCCTGATAAACCAGCCATTTTTCATGCCTAAACTACCCCTGAAAACTTCTCAAAATAACTGATTCTACCTAAATTTTTAACAGCTATAATGAATCCCCTAAACCAATTCCAAACTAACTAGGACTGATTAATTAAAATTCAGAAATTAACTAATTGAACTAACAAATCACAATTATTCATTCACACAAACTCAATCAGATTTAAAAATCAGGAGACCAGGATCAACAATGAAATTAAACTAACATTTAACCAATATGCTAACAATTGAACATTTAAACATCAACTTAGAACTAAAAGCAATTAAAATTAACCTAAACATCCAGGTAACAATTAACGGACAAAATTGTATCGAGTCCAAACTAATCAATTAAGACGATTTTGAAATTAAAACTATGATTAACTAGAAGATGACATATGTATCAAACTAAAACAAAACTAAAAACAAGAAGAAAATTCACTGATTGAGAAGATGAAAAAAAAAACAAAAGCGGAATTAAACTATCATGATAAACAAAATAAAACGTAAAACTAACGGAACACTTACTATAGAACCTGCTCGACCCTGAATTATTCCCAAAATAGTCGGACTGCATGAACCCTAGATCCAAAAATCCCCAACTCCACTGAGATTCAAGAGATTCTGGCATGAAATTCGGGATGAGGAGGTCGAAAATAGCTTGGGGTGTGATTTTGGGGTTTTTTGGAAGAGCTAGGGTTATGGACCAGACTTTCGATCTAATATTTGAGGAAATCTGAAACGATTCAAGGAAAACTGAGTTGATTTTTGGCATGGGGAAAAGGAAAGTATACTAGGGTGTTATTTTGGCGGTGGTTTGTGGTGGAGCTTCCATTGGGATTTGAGGGCGGCGGCTAGGGTTCGTCGACTTCAAATCAAGATTCGAAGTCTGTGAGGTTGATTCGAAGGAAAAGAAAGGTAGATTTGAAATGAGGAGACGAAGGCGGTGTTAGGGTGTAACTTTGGTGGCATTTGGTGGTTCTCCGCTGCCATGGGCGATTTCCGGCGGCGGAGTTAGGGCGGCGCCGGTGGTGAAGGTGGAGAGGGACAGGGTACGAGGAGGGAGGGGTGTGTTCTAGGGTTTAGGATTAATTTCAGACAATTTTATTAAAATTGAAGGATCAATCTGAGCCCTTGGATTTGAGGGTATGGAGGGCCAGGATTAAATGACGCCAAAACGACGTCGTTTCAATATAGGGGGCATGCCGGGTTATGGGGATGGGTATGGGCTGGATTCGGGCGGAAGTATTGGGCCTGAGCATAATTATAATTGGAACGGCCCAATTCTTTTAATTGCTTTCTTTCTTTTATTTTTCTCTTTCTTTTGTTTTCCTTTTTTTTCTTTTTGTTATTTTATTTATTTATTATTTCTGCATTTTCTAATTTTATTAAATGTACGATCAAAAACTAGAGACCCAAATTAGATCTAAGATTATACTAATTAATTTCCAAAAATATGAAATGTAAAATTTAAAAAAGGACTATTTTTGTTATTTTTCTTCATATTTTGTTTTAAAACAAATTAACCTCTAATTAATCCTAAAATGTGAAATTAGATCCTAAATGCAAATGTATTTTTATATTTTTCATATGAACTAAAATGCACAGATAAAATGCAATAATTAACAGAAAATGCCACAAAATTCACAAAAATTGTAAAATAATAAAGAAAATTATTTTGTTTGAGTTTTTTGGGAATTACTTGCTTAAGGAAAAAATCATGTGCTCACAATACTGTATCCAAGACTTGGTAAACCCATGGACCTTTATCGTCCTCAGCTTCGTCGAAAGGCATAATGGTATTACACGAACTATCCTCTCCATGCACAACAATTTCCTGCCGGTCCCACTCGAATTTGATCATCTGATGCAAGGTAGACGACACTGCTTTTGCTGCATGAATCCAAGGTCGGCCTAGCAAGAGATTGTAAGAAACAACCACGTCGAGCACCTGGAACTCCATAGTAAATTCAACTGGTCCTATTGTCAGCTCCAATACAATATCCCCGACTGTGTCCTTTCCTCCCCCATCAAATCCCCGCACGCAAATACTATTCTTGTGGATCCTCTCACTGTCCACTTTTAACTTTTCTAGGGTGGATAGGGGGCAAATATTTGCACTGGACCTGTTGTCGATCAGCACCCGGGAGACCATTGAGTCTTCACTTTTCACCGTGAGGTAAAGCGCTCTATTATTCTCAGTGCCCTCCAAAGGCAACTCATCATCAGAAAATGTAGCCCTGTTGCCCTTGAAAATATTTTTTGCTATTTTCTCCAGATGACTTACAGAGATCTTATCCGGAATATGGGCTTCATTCAGAATCTTCATTAATGCCCGGCGATGCTCGTCCAAATGAATCAATAGAGACAGTAATGAAATCTGTGCCGGGGTTTTCCTCAATTGTTCTACAATGGAATAATCTTGCGCCTTCATCTTCTTTAAGAATTCTTCAGCCTCTTTTTCAGTTACGACCCTTTTTACAGGTGCTGGATTGTCTTTGGCTACTTTAACCTTTCTTATCTCTTCAGGAGCAAAGCATCTCCCTGAACGAGTCAGCCCATGGGTTTCACAAACTTCTTCCTTAACTTCCTTCCCTTTGTACATCACAGTCACTCGACCGTAATTCCATGAGACGGCCTTTTCACTGACTATTGGCAATTGAGTTACTAGATTGATGATAACCGGCTCTGTGTGAGCCCCTTTCACGATTACAATGGGCTTGGCAACTGCTCCCGGTACCACCACTTTGACTGGTTCTTATTTTACTGCATCATTGTTCAACGGCTCCTTCTTTATCACCCCCACTGCTTTCCTAACTGTCTCTCCTTCGTTGATCAATTCTTTCACACTGGTTGGTTTCTCATGTGACCTGTCTTCACTGGCCTTGATCATCATCACGGTTTATGATGGCTTCTTAGATCCCCCCTTTTGCACTAACTCAATCATATGAGTCTCATGATGGGTTGGCAATGGATTCTGAGTGATGTTAGGCATCTCTGGAGCCTGCACCTCAATTCGGCGGGTATCAATGAGCTCCTGTATGGTCGTTTTCAAATAACAACATTTCTCTGTATCATGCCCCAGAGCACTTGAGCAATACTCACAATTCACCGAATGGTCCAGGTTCCTTGGGGGAGGATTTGGTATTTTGGGTTCAATCAGACTTAACATGCCCAATTTTCTCAATCTGTGGTATAAGCCGGTGTAAGATTCTCCCAATGGTGTGAAAGGTTTCTTCTTCTGCAGCCTAACATTCTTGGAAGCAAGGTTGGGTCGAAAACTAGGTCCAGTGGGGTTTTTGTAGGCTCTCGGAGGTGGGTAGGTATTTTGAGTTTGGTAAGTATTTTGTGGGGTGGGTGCACGCCATGCACCTGAGGTTGAGGGTATGTTTGGGCGTGGTGAACAGAGAAGTGGGGGGCAGGAGGTGGGTAATAGTGTTGTGGTGGGCCATATGGGTTGTGTGGGTAGGTTTGGGGATGGGGGCGTGGTTGGTGA